>KZ825634.1:0-57216 GCA_003184685.1 Aspergillus indologenus CBS 114.80
GTGGGGGTTATTATGGAGGTGGGGAGGGGGAGGAGGAGGAGGAGGAGAAGGGTTTGGGTTGGGGTTGGGGGGAGAGGGGGTAGTTCTTGAGATTCGGGGCACGGGTTGTGCATGCAACATGCAGTGGTCGTTCGGAAGAGATGTGGTTGTCGGGGGAGCTAGGTTGTGCTCAGGCAGTTCGGGGTGATGGGTCGAGGGTGGAGATCGGGAGAGGTGGTTCTAGGGCTTCTTCCAGCTTGAGGTGTTAGGGATTTGGGATACTTCGGGATAATGGCAATATGTGGTTCATGCTCGAGGATACTGAAGCGATGCTTCGCAAGAATCATAATATCATCTCTGCGAGAGATCCTCTGGTTTGGCGGTTGGTTCTCCCAGGTTCTGATTTGGCGATGCTATGTTGCAATGCTGGACAGGACAGCACAGCAAGTAGGCAAGTCAAAAGCGTAGGGGTAGCACATACTGGCCTCCTCTTGGTGAGCGTGCTCCATGAACATATACCCAGAAATAGAACGAGGCCCTGCGGCTGCCATATAGCAGGTACTAGCCCTAAAGGATAGCTTATGGGACGAACCTCTCACCTTATACTAGAAGTTGACAGTCATGCTGGAGTAGCAACCATAAATAGAGTATGAATTGAATTGATTTGAATCGGAGAAGCAACCAAAGCAACCTAAAGCGAAGAAAGGTACAAACGGAAAGTCCTACAAACTACATAAAGCGCCAACTTGCAAGTATATTAAATTGATAAGATTACCAATACGACTAAGCATGTACAGCACCCCGATCGAAAACGCCGTTGAGAACCGTAGCGCCTATGTGGATCGAGAGAAGTGCAGGTTGACCCTCCCTCCGGGCAAGTTTGACATAAACGAGTGAGACGGGAAGGCAGTAGAACAAAACGTTCCGGCGCCAACCCAAGTCCACCCATCAAAACGAGCCTCGGAAGTTAACGAGGGTCGGTGGCATTCTGCGCACATCGACTAATTGACACCTCATAGAAGAAAAGGAGCGTGGCAACTTAAGTAGTGCGGGGAGGACGGATTCCGAATCACGGGGTTGGTTTACGATGGCTCCTGACAGACTCATGACAGATGGTGCGAGGCCCTGGCCCGGCGCTAATCGTCCTTCTTACTCTGATCCGTCGCCAGAGGCTCGGCTTCCTCCTCGTCGTCCGGTAACGGGACATCCATCACACGCGCGCCAGCTGTCTCCAGGACTTTGCGACTCCAGGTCCGCACGCCTTTATAGACAGCCTAAAACAAATCAGTCGCTGGGGTCAGTAGACACAGCTCGGGAGAGAAGCCACTCACCCACAAGAAGGTGCCCACGCCGACGACAACGAGCAGCCAGCCGACTCGGTTCCTCCCGGTATTCCGGCCGGAGCTGCTGCCGTTGATCAGGCGCGTGGAACGCAGCGTCAGCCCGGGCCAGGAGGAGAACGCAAGCACGGACTTGATGCAGGACAGCAAGCCCAGAGTGACCACTCCCTTGAGATAGTGCTCGGGCCAGGAGCCCTTCTGGTCACCCGCCAGAATCCTAGTCTCCGGCGGCACGGGCCAGATATCCCGCATCTCGGCGGGCGCGAGGGGATCATCCGTGTCCGGGAGGATGTTGAAGAGGGGGTCAGCAACGAAACCAAGCAAGAATACAGTAAACAACAGAATGGCGAGAGTCAACGCGAGCTGCATCACGGTGCTACTAATCCAGCGCGCCAAGCGGAGACGTTCTAGTCGGTAATGGAACCCGCAGGTCGGGCAGTGCCAATAGTTGCGACTGCTGTAGGCTGCGTCCGAGTGCCGCCACAGTTCCAGGCATCCTTCGTGCACATAACGGGAGGATCCTTTGCATTTGCAGGGACGAAGCAATCGACCGGACTCCGGGTCCGACGATTCGTAGACAGGCCGTGGCTGGGGCTGCAGAAACCCCGGGATATGCTCCGAGGGAGGAGGGAAGGTGGGATAGACCGTTTCCAGGCAGATGCGACAAGTCCGGGGCGAGTAGTGCCGCTGTCTAGTCTCCTCTGTGGTACTGCCCGAGTCCTCCTGTGGAGGGGCGTCTGTAGGGGGTTCCTGCTCGGAGTGATCCGACTGAGGCGGCGCAGCCGGTTCAGCAGGCCACTGCCAGAGCGGCTCATTGCGCAGATCCATTCTTTGTAGGCTGTTGCTGTTGCATAGTCTGAGAATTAACAGATCTACCAGCGATCTGACGCTTGTGATGCGATCGGTGTCGCAGTTACGAATGTTGCATGAAAAAGGTTAGAAGGTTGAAAAGAAACGAAGAGGAGAAATGTTTTTGGGGGAGGAAAAAAAGAGGCCAGTTAAGAGAAGCCGGTGGGGAGGTCAAGCGCACTAGCGCACTGGCGCACTAGCGCACTAGCCGCTCGCCTACCGTCACCGCCCCCAGGCGCGGCCTGGCTGGTTGGTTGCGTTGCTTGCTACTGCTGCTGCTGCGTCAACATCCTGCCGCCTGCTGTCCGAAGGGAAGCTTCACGTCAATCCAATCCCCTCCTCCACCACTTCCCAACTCCATCCCCCATCATCCCCATCATCCTCAATCACCTCCATCTATCCCCCCACACAAATACCCATCATCCTCCGGAGCTTCTGGAGGTGAAGCATCGTCTCCATGGCTGATCGTTACTCCTTCTCTCTGACCACTTTCTCCCCCAGGTAAGCCAAGCTCTCCGCTACTTCATGTGCTAGTACCACAGCTAACAGTCGGGGGTGTAGTGGAAAGCTGGTCCAAATCGGTAACCACCTTTCGCCAGCTACTGTCGTTACCGGGTCACTGACAAGGTCTAGAATATGCTCTGAACGCCGTCAACCAAGGTGTAACGGCCCTTGGCATCAAAGGTATGGTGGCCCCCGGATCCGGATCCGCCGCCGCCGGCAAACAGCTACAGCTACAGCTACAGCTACTGACTTTGGGCGGGGTCGGACACAGCTACCAACGGAATCGTCCTCGCCACTGAGAAGAAGTCGTCGTCGCCTCTGATCGACCCCCCGTCGCTCTCGAAGATCTCCCTGATCACGCCCGACATCGGCATGGTCTACGCCGGCATGGGCCCGGACTACCGGGTGCTCGTCGACAAGGCCCGCAAGGTCTCGCACACCGGCTACAAGCGCATCTACAACGAATACCCGCCCACCCGTATATTAGTGCAGGACGTCGCCCGCGTCGTCCAGGAGGCGACGCAGTCCGGGGGTGTCCGACCGTACGGCGTCAGCCTGCTGATCGCGGGCTGGGACGAGGGCATCGAGCCCGAGACCGGCGACGCCCAGCGCGGCGACGAGGGGGAGGGCGAACCCCAGAGGGCCACCGGCAAGACGGGCGGCATCCTGAAGGGCGGCCCCAGTCTGTACCAGGTCGACCCCAGCGGCAGTTACTACCCGTGGAAGGCCACGGCCATCGGCAAGCACGCCACCAGCGCCAAGACCTTCCTCGAGAAGCGCTACACCGAGGGCCTGGAGCTCGAGGATGCCATTCACATTGCCCTCCTGACTCTGAAGGAGACCATTGAGGGCGAGATGAACGGGGACACGATAGAGATTGGTAGGGTTTCTGCGCCGATAACCTTTCTTGAGCAAGCTGACGTTCGACCTACCAGGTATTGTTGGACCTCCGGCCGATCACCTGCTGGGCTTTGAGGGCGTCGAGGGCGCGCGGGGACCCCGGTTTAGGAAGTTGACCAAAGAGGAGATCGAGGACTATCTGACCAACCTATAAACTGCTCCGCCTTGTTACACGTTATTGGCGGGACCTTATAGCATAATAGACATCTATCAAGTCTGCCAAGGTTTCCACAAGATGATCCTTCTCAAGAACAATGAACAAGGGTGACAGCCGGAAGACCCTGGGACAACGCAAGTGATGAAATGTATGGGGCGTGTGTCGACATCGCCAAGTAATGCCGCCCTCTGGGAAAAAGAATACCTAGTACTAAACTAGTCAATGAACGTGATTTGTGTTGAATTTGGTCGCGGGCCTTTCAGTGCCTGGGTATCTAGTAGGGAGGAACCTTGCAGCGGCCACGGTCTCTGGGGGATCTCGGCAAGATATGCTACCCTACCATTGACCCAGGATGACTGGACGAGCTCTTCCCCCTTGAGGTAAATGCTAGCAACGAGGAAGAGAGGTGATGTTCAAGTCTCCGCCCCACGGGTCACTGCAGCAGAGCCGAACCCAACCACGGCACTTCTTTTGGAGGTTATCACCTGACAGACAAGCCAGTCTTGGAAGTTGACAAGATGATACCTAGTACTCCCAGTCTATAAGCCCCCGGGGAGGAGACATGACTTGCCCGTTGGCCCTGCCCCAAACCCCAGCAATCCAATCACCCCAGAAACTATTCCAGGAATGAATGCTAGGTCCGGTCCCTGGAACTAAAGCAGGAACAAGCCGACAGGGCAAGGTTGCTTCCCTCTAAAAAAAAAAAAAGCCCGAGTGTTGTGTCGAGTGTCGCCGAGAACACGATGGAAAGCTGAGGGTGCGATCCGGAGGGATGCCCGGAAAAGGGAAGGGGGTTTGTAACTGTACTACCCCAACAGCGTGGGGAGTGCTGTACTGGAAGAAAGTCCATGTCTGTTTTGGGTTATTGCTGCTGCTGCTGCTGCTGCTGCTGCAGTGGCTGAATGGGAAGTCCGAGATCCTGCTGTGGAAGGGTATGTCTGGCTCGGCTCGGCTGTTGTGGTTGATGCTGCGCCAAAAAAGGTGGGATTGTGGTGTCCTGTACTGTACTTCAGCTGAGAAGCTCCAGCTCCAGCTCCAGCAGTAGTAGTTCCCCCTGCCCCCTCTTCCTCCCTGCCTGTTGGCCATTGATGAGGGCCAGAGCATAAGAAAAAAGCGGTCTAAACCACGCCACATCCACGAGGGTGGGGAAGTGTAAAAGGGTCCCAGATTCCCGTGGTTGAGGGGATTAGAGTTGGGGCAGATGACGACTCTTCGCGCACTCGTACGCAACCCGGTTTTTTGTGCATTTGCATTGCTCTCGCGGTTCGATTTGGAATCGTTCGTTCGAAAAAAGGGTGTCTAATCCACTCGTTGATCGACTTTGTTGTTGTTGTTGTTGTGGGGGGAATGAATCCACAGGTGTTTTGGGTCTTGGGAGATTAACGGATTTAAGGTATGGCTCGTGCACTGCGCTCCCACCTATCCACTTTTCTTGTATGTTGTGTGTTGTGTTGCTGGGGCAGTAGGGCATGGACGTATGATGTTGTTGCTGCTGCTGCTGCTGCTGCTGCTGATGCTGATACTGATGTTGATACTGATGTTGATACTGATCGTACAACCTGCCCATCCAGGCTAGCCCGACGACATGCGCGACTGGAGCATGGAAGAGCCGATGGACGGGATCGCGGGGGAGCTCTCGACGCAGCACGGGGGCCTGCGGTCGACGCTGCTGTTCTTCATGGCGGTGGCGTGGTACAACGTGATCGAGCTGGTGGTGCTGGTGCTGACGACGTTCCGGCGGTGGCGGGGGCTGTACTTCTGGAGCCTGCTGCTGTCGGGGACGCTGGGGGTGGCGCCGTACACGGTGGGGTTCCTGCTGAAGTTCTTCACGCCGGCGCCGGCGCGGGCGACCGTCACGGTGCTGACGGTGGGGTGGTGGACGATGGTGACGGGCCAGTCGCTGGTGCTGTACTCGCGGCTGCACCTGGTGCTGCGCGACGAGCGCGTCCTGCGCCGCGTGCTGGGCATGATCCTCGCCAACGCGGTGCTCCTGCACGTCCCGACCACCGTGCTCACGTACGGCGCCAACCTGCGCCAGACCCCCGCCTGGCTGCGCGGCTACAACATCGTCGAGAAGCTGCAGCTCACCGGCTTCACCGTCCAGGAGGTCGTCATCTCGCTGCTGTACATCTGGGAGACCGTCAAGCTGCTGCGCATGTGCGCCGCCCGCGAGAACCGCAAGATCATGCGCCAGCTCGTCGGCATCAATGTCGCCATGCTCGTCATGGATCTCGTGCTGCTCAGTCTCGAGTATGCGGATTACTACGCCGTGCAGATCAGCTTGAAGGGCGCCGTGTATAGTATCAAGTTGAAGTTGGAGTTTGCCGTGTTGGGGAGGCTGGTCGCGGTCGTGCATAATCGGTGTCCGCCGGCGCCGATCGATGGGGATTTGCAGCTGAGTCGCTATGCTGGCGGGGGTGGGCAGGGCGACGACGGGGACGATGGCCATGCTGGCTCGGGAGGCGCGATGGTCGCCGCGGCGGCCAGGAGTGTCGCCGTGCAGCGGGCGCCGTTGTGCGTGACTGGGGAGAGGACGCATCGTCATCTCGCGTTGAATGAGGTGAACGTCTCGATGAAGTGGAAGGATCGCACGGACTTGGAGAAGGGTGATTGCGAGTCGGAGGTCCACCGCGCTTGTTGGAGGTGAGGTAATGACTTGATATGATATGATATGATATGACGGTTATGAATTCACGTGTGCATGTGTCTATGTGTGTGTATCTAATTTCCAGGTTCTAACTCCGCATCCCGATGTCAGGATAGTGAGCGAGTAATACAGGTCAGTCCAGTCACAGTCGGAAGACTTCTCGAAAAGAGCCCTGTACAAGGAGGTGAGGGAGATCAATTCCCATCCAGCGACCCAGCATCCACCTCATCACCTCCGATCCACCCGAACTCTCCCTCGGAGTCCTCTTCGTCCTGGCTGTCAGCGATCTCTTCCGCCTTGCGCTTCCGTTGGCTGGCCGAGGCTTCAGCTTCCTGGGTAGAGCTTGCTCCCACGACGATCTGCGCTGGTTGTTCGTCTCGTCCTTCAGCTGGTGGAGGAGAAGGTGTATCCAAAGCGTACAGCCCATCCTAACAACGAACCAGTTAGCCTTGCTTTCCATCCCAACACACTTCCCAGAACAGAACATCAAGAACAGAAGGAAGGCAAAACGAACCTCCCTCACCCCAAACCCAACCACAGTATCCCCCACCACCCGCCCGCGAACCACCCTCCCTCCCCTCTTCATCACCTCCACTACCCTCCCCTTCCTCCATCCCCCTTCTCCCTCCCTCCCCGACTCAACGAAATCCTGATAGACCACCACCCGTGTAAACACACAACTCTCCCAGGCCGCCGACCCCGCCACCACGGGACACAGCGTTGCCCGCACCTGGCCCCGAATCCGGGTGTGGGTCTGGTTCGTCACCAGGACGGCCATGTTTCCTGCGCCTCCGCCGGCCGTACTGGCCAGCTTGGCCAGCTGCGTCGCCAGATCGCTCAGCACGTTCCATTTGCGGTTGACCAGCCACTGGACGTGGGCTTTGTCATGCACCTGCGAGGAGGCGCTCAGGGCGGCGCGTTGGTCGCTCGGGTTGGGGAAGTACGGGGGGAAGGGGGCGGAGATGGAGTCAACCACTAAAAGGGTGGTGGACGGTGGGGGGAAGTTGGGGGGTGGGTGGTGGATGAGGGAGAGGAGATGTGGGAGGGTTGGGGCGTGGATGTGGATGAGATTTTGGGCTTGATTGCTAGGGTCGGATTGGTGTTGTTGCTGCTGTGCAGCGAGAAGGCGGCTGAGTTGGCGGCGGGGGAGTGGGGGGCCCGTGTCTGATATTGAGGTTTAGTTTGGGGCGTGGTGCAGAGGGTACTATAGAGAGGGTAGGGGCACGCCTACCGATCCAGACGACCTTTTCGCCCTTGGCTAGGGCTGTTGCTGCGGTGTTTAGGCTGCAGTGGTGTGTTGGTTACTGAAGGGGTCGATGTTGCGGGAGGAAGGAAAGAAGACGAACGCTATGGCGGTCTTGCCTGCTCCCGGGGGCCCGAAAATCTCCGTGACATGACCACACGGTAGACCCTTGCTCTGCAAATCCCCGAAGCCTTGGAGATCATCTTCGATGGGCGGGGTGACTGCCTCGTCGAGCTGGGGGAGCCCCGTCGAGACGGTCTTGTTGCCTAAGGCAGCCGACGCGGTCGACGCGTGCAGGGACTGCGAGGCCGGGAAGGAGATGACTCGGTCTAGGGGTGTTAGCTGCTTGTTATCTCTTCTGTGATCAAATATTGAGGTGTGATTTATACTCACTGGGATCCTGGCTGGCAAGGCCCAGAAAGTCGAGTCTATTCATGATGAATTGATAGATGAGATGGTTTAATGGAAAGGGTCACGCGTCGCGCGCGCGTCTCGGCTTGTTCACATCCAGCGGGAGATGAGGATCTTTTGATTAGGTTACGTGCTGGATTGAGGCTGTGATGCTGTCATGGTGGAGCTATCACTTGAGCATCGTAACGAGGTTGTGGATAGTTGCCCTGACCAGTGGCAGTTGACAGTTGAAGACCAGTCCAGTCCATCCCGCATCGGCATTGGAAGATGTTTGATGTTCTGGAAGCTCGGGAACGAGCCGAGATCCGATCTCGCCCCGATCTGATAAAAATCGGGCCCCGCGGAGGACCTGCACTTTTTGAATCACGTCGATCACACGATTATAATTGCAGTATAGCTCAAGTATCTTTCAGTTCGGGCCTACATCAACACTATATCCAAACCTATATCTCACCGAGTCCACCCTTATCACAGGTCCAAGCAGAAGACCCAGACCCAAACCCACCACCATCAATGCATGACTCCAATCTCACCACCCTCGATGCATTAGACAATGGCGCATCTTCACTCCAACCCCTCCTCCCCTACATCATCGCACTCATCGTCCTCCTCCTCCTCCTCCCACTGACACCCTACCTCCGCTCCTCCCCCGAACCCCCACGCGGCTGTCGCCGCCTCGGGACCAAGAAGAGCAACATCGCCGACGAATACGACCCGCAATACAGCGCCGGCACCCCCCGCGACGCCATCGACCCGACGACCGGTCTCCCCGCCTGGCGCATCAAAGCGCTCTTCACCTACCCGATCAAGAGCTGCACGGGGGTCGAGCTCGACCGCGCGGAGGTGATCGACACCGGGCTGAAGTACGACCGGCTCTTCTGCTTTGCCGAGTACATCGAGGCGAAGCAGCCTGCCACCGGCACCACCACCACCACCACCTCATCACACGACAACCAGCGCAAGGAAACCGGACACTGGACCGCGCGCACCCTCCGCGACCGGCACTTCTGCAACCTGGCCCTCGTGCGGCCCGAGATCTGGGTCCCCGATCCCACCGCCCCAACGTACTCCCCGTCCCTCCCAGAGATCCAATCCCAGGGCGTGCTGGTCATCCACTACCCGCGCACGCTGGGCCCCGGCCTCGCCTGCCTACCCCTCCTCCCCGCGCTGTTTCGAGGAGCGCTCGCGCTGGGCCTGCTCCCCCGCGAAGAGTCCTTCCGCGTGCCCCTGGACCCCCAGCCGACCGAGGAAGGAAAATACCCCCTCCGCCGCCTCAAAATCTGGAAAGACACGCCCCTCGCCCACGACTACGGCCACCACCTCCCCGCCTCGCTGCGCCGCTTCCTGGCCGACCCGACCACCACGCCCGACGCACAAAAACCGCTCACCCTCTTCCGCGAATCCGCCGCCCACCACCGCCAGATCTTCCGGAACGCGCCCCCAAAGGAGCAGCTGGGCTTCCAGACCGTCACCGGCTTTCAGGACGCGTACCCGCTGCACCTCCTCAATCTGGCCAGCGTGCGCGATGTGGCGCGCCGGGTGGAGGCGGAGATCCCGCGGTTGACGGTAAGGCGGTTCCGCGCGAATGTGGTCGTGCAGGGGCCCGGACGGTTTGCGGAGGATGCGTGGCGAAGGGTTCGCGTGGGTGGGAGGGTTGGTTCGGAGGAGGGCGAAGGGGAGGACACCGGGAAAGAGGACGAAGGGGTGGAGATCCATCTGGCGTGTCGGACGATGCGGTGTCGGTTGCCGAATGTCGATCCGGACACGGGCGTGCGCCATCGCGCGGAGCCGGATCGCACGCTGAAGGCGTATCGGCGGATTGATCGGGGGGATCCCACGAATGCGTGCTTGGGGATGCAGTTGGTTCCGGCGGTTCGGAGTAAGTTTTTTTTTTTTTTTTTTTTTTTTTTTTTTTTTTTCCTATAAAAAAAAAAAAAAAAAAAAAAAAAAAAAAAAAAAAAAAAAAAAAAAAAAAAAAAAAAAAAAAAAAAAAAAAAACAAAAATACTGGTTGAAGCGATAACCTTACCAGACTGTCATCTCAGGTACCGGTCAGAAAGTGTACCGGGTTTTTTTTTTTTTTTTTTTTTTTTCTCTTTTCCTATACGGGGTGGGGATCGGTGCTAACGGCTGTCTAGACTTCACGCTTCGCGTCAATGATCCCATCACGGTCCTCGAGACGGGTGAGCATTGCTATATCAAGATGTTGGCGCCTGGGGAAGTGGTCGAAGGAGTCTGATGGAAGGTTACAGTGGCTGGCGAAAGGCTATATCAGAATATGTATATCATTGCATTAAATAATCCCGTATAATCCAAACTATCGCTCATCAAGGGTATCCCAATCCATCAATCTGCCCTCGCAAGGGTCGTAGTCAATCTAAAACAAAAACAAACAAATTTTTCTTAAAGTCATACAGCTGAAACTCCAGACGGATGCTCCCCCTTCGTGTACTGGGCATTCTCAGGCTCGTTCGGCTGTTCGACAGCCCGAGGTTCGGCTCGAGCCTCGACAACAGCCGCCCCCTCATCCGCCTCTTCGGGAATGATGAGGTTCAGGATCACCCCCAGAATGGCGGTGATAGCGAACCCGTTGTTCATGACCAAGTCAATCGCATCGAGCAGACCGGTCAGGCCGCGGTTGTTGCCGCTGTAGGTGAAGAAGTAGGAGAACCAGGTGGGCACCAAGGTGACACCCATGCCGATGGAAAAGGAGGCCGTCAAGACAAAGCGGTTGCGCCGCGTGAACGGCACGGTCGCGATGATGCGGACCCCAGAGATGGCCACGGAGGAGAAGAGGAACGTGGTCATCCCACCTAGCACAGCGCTGGGGATGGAGGTGAGGGCGGCGGCAAACTTGGCAAAAATACCCATGATAACCAAGAAGAAACAGCAGCAGTAGCCAGCCTTGCGGTTGGCGCACTTGGTCAAAGCAATGACACCGTTGTTCTGAGCAAACACAGACATGGGGGTGATCGTGCACAGTCCGGCCAGCAGACAGGTGAATCCGTTACCCAGAACACCACCCTGGACACGAGAGTCAAACTCCGGGCCTTCCACCTCTACCTGTGATACATCACAGGTGGCGGTAATATCTCCGATCGACTCCATCATGACCACGATGTACACGGCCAGCAGGGGTAGGATCAAAGGCGCGTAGATGGTCAGAGGGAAGGTGCGGACCCAGATGAACGAGGCCACCGGGGCAGCATCGATGCTCGACCGATCGAAGTATCCGCAAGCGGCAGCAATAATGCAGCCAACGAGCAGGCCGATGATCACAGCGCAGGACTTCATCATTGGAGCGCCAAATCGTTCGCACAGGATAATTGTCACAAAGACCGAAAAGCCGAGTCCAATGAACTCAGGGCTGCCCCAAGGGAGAGCATGTGGCGAGTCTGCACTAGGGCACAGTGCACGGCTGGCTGCATCCGTAAAACAGGTGCCCGAGCCACCAGCCCAGTCCTCCATACTCGACTGAATCAGACTGGCTCCAATCAACAAGATCGTGGGACCGGTCACCAAGGGCGGGAAAATGCGTTTCAGGATCCGAGGGCTCATGAACGACAGGCCGATTTCGAGCAAGGAACACAGACACGACGTGCCCAGAAGAGCCCCATAGCCCTTCGGACACGGCAGGCGGTTCCCATCGCTATCTACCGGGCAGTACCCCGACGTGTACATTTGGTTGAACGTGCCGGACGACACCGTGATGGTAGCGAACGAGGTGCCAACAACAGAGATCAACCCAGTTCCGACATAGAAGCGAGTTTTATATATGTGAAACCGGGCCATCTGTACGGCGGACAGTAGACCGGAGACGATAAGTGAAGTCGAAACTAGGTATTCGTAGTCTTTCGTGCCGAAATTGGCACCACTCGTGCCACCGATTAGGATAGGAGGTGAGATAACTATTGAAGTCAGCAACGGGTTGTGATTCCAGGAACCTGTTCAACGAACCTCCACCCAGCATTGCCAGCGCATGTTGTAAACCCAAGAGGAGGGCCAAAAGAACGGGTACTTTGTCCTCCAGTCCGAAGAAGGGAGCGGACTTGCGGCCCCTGTTGATGAAGGGAAGGTTGGGGGTGAAAAGGTATGCATAATCGTAGTCACCGACCAGTCCTTCTCTACAAGATACTTGTTAGCATGGAAGAACGGGCGCTATCATGACTCGACCTGGCACACGTACCTGGTGGTGAATGTCTTGACAATGCGCCGGGTCTTCTCCCGCCAGGACCGTTTCGGTCGCAAGTCGGGCCCGATCTGATCAGGTCCGTCCATACTGAGTGATACTTGGAAATGGATACAAGGTAGGTGGAGACGGGGTAGTATATATAACGATGGATAGAATTGCCGAGTTGGACTGTGGTCTAGACAAGCTCTCAACTCGTTGAATAGATCTGGGGATTCTAGCTTGAGATCACCCCAGAATTGTCCGAAACATCTGATGTCTATATAGATGGCAGCTTCATGACCGGCTTCCGAAGTAAATTCGTGTGATCTCAGCGATCGGGTGCAAAGGATGATAGGAGACTATCGGTGGCGTGGAGGTGCGTGAATCAATCGAATAATGCCTTGGACCGGTTATCTCTAGACTCTCCACGACTGGGAGGCGAGCGACTGGAGACTGGGGAGATACCCAAGCGAGAGCACTAGACTGGAGTCTTGGGGTGGTCATGGTGGTCATGGTGGGGTCCCGCACGATAAGACTCAAGCTCGCTGACTGTCGGTTCATGTAACGCCTCTTGCCGGCTTATCAGTTCTCTCCCCAGATCGGGATCCGCCGACATCCATCTTCGGTGGCGGAGCTTCGTCGGTGGTTATCTGGCTGTATAGATCGAGGTGAGTGCGAACACCAGTCCGTTGATTCCCATGATGGCGAACTGTCTGGGGTTGAGCTGTTTCTTTTAAGCTAGAGATGAGATATGAGGAAGAAGTCCAGGAGTTTGTAGTATGGATGGGTCGAACAGTCCGGGGAAGAACCAGAACCGATCGGGCAATCCATTAGTCACAGAAATTGGCCATTCGAGGACACGGGGAAAGGTCAGCCCGGATTCCGTCCACTGGTGTCAACTGGTGTCAACTGGTGTCAACTGGCGTCAACCGGCGTCAACTCTATCAGCACCACGCTGACTCCGGCTTTTGACTTACTCGATCTACGACTGTAGTGAGTTAAATTCCACTTCTTGACCGCATCTCGTCCGTTGCACAGAATGCGCACGGTGGTACAACTACCTGTACCAAACAAATGAGCTCCGTACCAGGTGATGTCCGGAGTAGTCGCCCGCCAATGACTTGTCCTACCTGCCAACCGGATCACGGTGGCATGAAATCTGAGGATCAAGCCTGACAGAAAATATGCACAGCATAGTGCTGGATGACGCGAATTCCAGGAATCATCAGTTGGCCATGATTATGTAGGATTGAGGCAAGCGGCCGACTTGAGAAGGCATTTGGAATGTCGTTGTCAACCGTATCATGACCTCAGGGCATCCTACCGTAAAACTTATATTTGTGCTCGTGCATCGTGACATCAAGTGACCGCTTCGATCTATGCATTCCGGGCTTGTATGCCTGAGGCAGGGGTAGGACGAGGTGGGCACCATCGGACTGTCTGGGGTACGAGACTAGTCCAACAATAGATTCTAAACATGTCGATGCGCAACATCTGTGCTCCCATTTCCTTACATGAGACATGCTCGATGGGGTACTGCGGAGGACACTCCTAGGTAAGAGCTTGCGATGTTTCAAGCTATGGAGGTTCACATGGCATCACGTGTCCGAGCCTGAGCTGGTCATGTTGGGAGGGATTGTGATTCTGCCTGAATCATATGGCGACGATCAGCGACGAGGTTGACCCGAGGTGAAAAGCTAGCCTGGATCATCATTGACTTCCCGTAGTGGCAAATTGGACGAAAACTCATAGTTGCCGCCCATAGGGCTGCATCGGCTGCCAGGTGCTTTCCTGGGCATTCCAGAACTGCTCGCCCATTGTATTTGCCTTGATTTACCACATTCATCCAAGTGCGAATGACCCCGGAGTTGCTCCCTCCGTCAGCCCACCTGTATCTAGACGACTACGTACTAGACAGAGATTGATAACGAATCAGCCGGAGAGCTGGTGTGCAGCAGCGGAGAAAAGAGCCACTGGATGGCAAATGGAGTCACTCAGTCAATGGACGGGCCTTCAGTTGCCACACACTAGCCACGGAGAGAGGCGGTGATCAGCCACAGCCGCCTGCCAGGGCAGAAAAACGTTGGGGATTCAACAGATACTGTACGTCTGCTGATTGGTTGGATGCAGCCGGGGTTGCCGAAACGGGCAGAGTCTGGCCGGGGCTAGTCTGGCGAATCACGTCTCGCCCAACAAGCTTAGATGGTGGAAGAACGGGTGTTTTGTATGGTTGGAACTCTGTTGGAAGATCCCTCCCGAACCTGAAGCTGTACTTCTCTGTACACTCACCACTCACCACCTAAACCTTCAATGCAAGTGTATTATTCTTTCATATCCCGTTCCATCCATCCTAAAAGCACGGTGTTGCATTTGGCTTGCTTGGAACAAATACCTCGGGATCTTTTTTTCACTTGCCCCGGGCACACTCATTCAACAGTCAGACCACTCACCACTGACCTGTGATCAAATCACTTTCCGTATTCTCTCATTGCCGCATCATCCATCCTCGCCGCCAACCTTGCGTTTCCCCAACCATCATCCCGCCAGTGGACCCTGGGTCGAGTTCCAACTCCGTCCAGTCCGATTTTTCCCCCTCCCCTCTGGGATTTGTTCAGATCCTTCATTCCTTTGCTGACTCCTCTCTTGCCTTCTGGATCGGATTATATTCCCCACCCTCTCCTTGCCTCATTCTTTTTTCTTCCCTTCTTTTATTCTTTGGGTCTCTTCTGCAATTCTTCCCTTTCTTAAAACCTCCCTCCCCCGGATCCTCCCATCCGTCTCGACCACTTCGTCTTCCACCACCCTCCACATACTCACCTTGTAGTAGAGGGTAGACGAGTGACAACAGTGACAAACATCATTCAAAATGTCTGCAAAGCCAGCGGACGCTTCCCGGTCTCGTGCCGCGGACCCCAAGAAAGTTCACATTGCCGACACCGCGATCAACCGCCAGAACTGGTACAAGCATGTTAACTGGCTGAACGTCTTCCTCATCATCGGCATCCCCCTGGGTGGCTGTATCCAGGCCTTCTGGACGCCTCTTCAGCTGAAGACTGCCATCTGGGCCGTCATCTATTACTTCTTCACCGGTCTGGGCATCACTGCAGGTTCGTACTTCTCCCCGAGTTGCTTCGCCAGGAGCCAGATGCTAACGGTAGCTTGACATAGGATACCATCGTCTGTGGGCTCACTGCTCCTACTCCGCTCGTCTTCCTCTCCGTATCTGGCTCGCTGCCGTCGGTGGTGGTGCCGTTGAAGGTTCCATCCGCTGGTGGGCTCGTGACCACCGTGCTCACCACCGTTATACCGACACCGACAAGGACCCCTACTCCGTTCGCAAGGGTCTGCTTTACTCTCACCTGGGATGGATGGTGATGAAGCAGAACCCCAAGCGCATTGGCCGTACCGATATCTCCGACCTGAACGAAGACCCCGTTGTCGTCTGGCAGCACCGCAACTACCTCAAGGTCGTTTTCGGCATGGGCTTGGCTGTTCCCATGCTCGTTGCTGGCCTTGGCTGGGGTGACTGGTTGGGCGGCTTTGTTTATGCCGGTATTCTGCGTATCTTCTTCGTCCAGCAGGCCACTTTCTGCGTTAACTCGCTCGCCCACTGGCTCGGTGACCAGCCCTTCGACGACCGCAACTCTCCTCGTGACCACGTCATCACTGCTTTGGTCACTCTGGGTGAGGGTTACCACAACTTCCACCACGAGTTCCCCTCCGACTACCGCAACGCTATCGAGTGGCACCAGTACGACCCCACCAAGTGGAGCATCTGGATCTGGAAGCAGCTTGGTCTCGCCTACGACCTCAAGCAGTTCCGCGCCAACGAAATCGAGAAGGGCCGTGTCCAGCAGCTCCAGAAGAAGATTGACCAGAAGCGCGCCAGACTCGACTGGGGTACTCCCCTCGACCAGCTTCCCGTCATGGAGTGGGATGACTATGTTGAGCAGGCCAAGAATGGCCGTGGCCTCGTTGCTATTGCCGGTGTTGTTCACGACGTGACGGACTTCATCAAGGACCACCCCGGTGGCAAGGCCATGATCAACTCCGGTCTTGGCAAGGACGCCACTGCCATGTTCAACGGTGGTATCTACTACCACTCCAACGCTGCCCACAACCTGCTCTCCACCATGCGGGTTGGTGTCATCCGTGGTGGATGCGAGGTTGAGATCTGGAAGCGTGCTCAGAAGGAGGGCGTCGAGTATGTCCGCGATGGTTCCGGCCAGCGGGTCATCCGCGCTGGTGAGCAGGTGACCAAGATCCCCGAGCCTATCCCTACCGCCGATGCGGCATAAAAGACTCGTTCATGACTACTACCTATCATGAATGTACCATTTGCGTCCCGTTTCCGCCTCTGGCGATGTCTCCTGTCTTATAATTTAGCACACAGGGCGTTTGATGATATTCCGAGTGTTGGGAGTTTCCGGAGTTAGCCTTGACTTTGTTTTTTCTTCTTTTTTACCCCGCAGACAGAGCGTGTCTAGTTTGATGAGTGGCTTGCGCATTTGAAAAGCGACATGATATGATCGAAACTCCACAATGCTTGTTAAGAATAGAGCAATGAAGATATCCACATCAAAGTTTGGTTCTTGTAGGCTTAGCTTGTTCGTAGGTAAGTGGGCTGCCAACCCCGCACAGTTCTGATAGCGGGTGCATGCAGGGTATTCTGTGGCTGTTTGGCAGCTTGGTTGCAGTAGATCAGGAGGTATTGTAGTGTAGAATGGTGAAACTTGGTGAAACTTGAAGGGCAACCGAGGATGGATTGTGGACCGACAGACTGTGGAGAAAGAAAGAAAGAAAGAGAGGTTGTGTGGGTTTCTGTTGTGGTGCGGACACTGCTGGAGTGGGATCCACCTGACCTGACCTGATCAACAACAACAGCTTGCCTCACGACTCCTCACGGACTTGCTTTCATTGTCTTGCATCACAACTGCATAGCCACGTATTATTCCCCGCCCCCTCTCCCTCTCACTCAATTTGCCTATTCGCCATCCATCCTTCACCATTGCTACCCCTCAATTCCGCCGGACCTTTTATCTACCCGCCCTCCTCGTCCTTCTCGTGGGCGTTTTCCTCGTCACCGTGGCTCCTCCGCTTCGCATTTCCTCCCCCACCTTTCGACTCACTTCAGTCCTGGGCCATCTCCGTGGCTCTCGACTGCCCACTGCTCCCAACCCAGGGTTGACGAATCTCCGCAAATCTCTCACCACTGCCAGCATGGCCCCCGAGCACCTCCGCCGGCCTCCTCAGGCTCCTCCTGTCTTCACCGCCACCGTCCAGTCCATCCTCGACGACGCCAACCGGCTCATTGCCAGCTCCCGCAAGGTCCAGGACGATGTCGTGGCCACCGTCAAGCCCGAGTCGGCCACCTTTGACAACGTCGTGAAGCGCCTGGCCCACGATGAGAACGCCATCGCACTGGAATCCCACATCCTCGGCTTCTACCAGGCGGTGTCGACCGAGCAGGAGCTGCGGGACGCCTCGTCCAAGGCCGAAGCGCTGATGGACGAGTTCTTCATCGAGGCCGTCATGCGGGAGGACGTGTTCACGCTCGTCGACGCCGTGCTGAAGAAGGACGAGTCGCTCGACCCGGAGTCCCGCCGGCTGCTGGAGAAGGAGCACAAGAACTACATCCGCAACGGCCTGGGTCTGCCGGCCGGCCCGCAGCGGGACCGCTTCAAGGAGATCAAGAAGCGGCTCAGCCAGATCAGCATCGAGTTCCAGAAGAACCTCAACGAGGAGAGCGGGGGCATCTGGTTCACCCCGGAGCAGCTGGACGGGGTCCCCGAGGATGTCCTGTCCGGCCTGAAGAAGGGCGAGGGCGAGCACGAGGGCAAGCTCTGGCTGACCTTCAAGTACCCGGACCTCTTCCCCACCATGAAGTACGCCAAGAACGCCGAAACCCGCAAGCAGGTCACCATCGAGAACGAGAACAAGTGCAACCAGAACGTGCCCCTCTTCCAGGAGGCCATCATCCTGCGGGACGAGGCGGCCCGTCTGCTCGGATACCCCAACCACGCCGCCTTCCGCATCGAGGACAAGATGGCCAAGACGCCCAAGACCGTGAACGACTTCCTGGGCGACCTGCGCTCCCGCCTGACGGCCGGGGGCCAGAAGGAGCTCAAGACCCTCCTGGAGCTGAAGAAAAAGGACGTCGAGTCCCGTGGAGAGAAGTTCGACGGCCACTACTACCTGTGGGACAACCGCTTTTACGACCGTCTCCTGCTGGAGCAGGAATACTCGCTCGACCAGCAGCTCATCGCGGAGTACTTCCCCCTGCAGACCACCATCGAGGGCATGCTCAAGATCTTCGAGGAGCTGTTCGGCCTTGTCTTTGTGGAGATCACGGGCGAAGATCGCGAGAAGGTGGCTCCCACGGGCAAGGGCAGCGACATTGTCTGGCACGAGGAAGTCCAGATTTTTAGTGTCTGGAACGACGAATCCGAAGGCAGCGGGTTTGTGGGCTACCTCTACCTGGACCTGTTCCCTCGTACCGGAAAGTACGGCCACGCCGCCAACTTCAACCTCCAGCCGGTATTTCCGTCCCTGTCTACCTTCCATAATCTACACTAACAGAACTGCAAGGGATTCATCGACGCCGACGGCAACCGCCGCTACCCGGCGACCGCGCTGGTGTGCAACTTCACCAAGCCCACCCCCAAGAAGCCGAGTCTGCTGAAGCACGACGAGGTCGTGACGCTCTTCCACGAGCTGGGCCACGGCATCCACGATCTCGTGTCGAAGACCATCTACTCGCGCTTCCACGGCACGAGCACCGTGCGCGACTTCGTCGAGGCCCCCAGCCAGATGCTGGAGAACTGGTGCTGGACGCCCTCGCAGTTGAAATCCCTCAGCCGGCACTACTCGACCCTGTCGCCGGAGTACCTGGCCGCGTGGAAGGAGCAGGCCGACGGCAAGACCCCGCCGGCCGCGAACATCCCGGACGAGGTCATCGCCAACCTCATCCGCACCAAGCACGTCAACGACGCCCTCTTCAACCTGCGCCAGCTGCACTTCGGCATCTTCGACATGACCGTCCACCAGCCCGAGAGCCACGAGCACATCAAGAACCTGCCCATCTCTGCCACCTACAACCGCCTGCGCCACGAGATCACCCAGATCGAGGGGCCCGAGAGCCTGGGGCTCGGCGAGGAGTGGGGCCACGGTGAGGCCACCTTTGGTCATTTGATCGGCGGGTATGATGCGGGATACTATGGCTATCTGAGGTAAGCTCGTTCTGTTCTCTCTCTTTTTTTCTCGGCTGCTAATCCCATTCCAGCTCGCAAGTCTACTCCACCGACATGTTCTACACCGTCTTCAAGGAGAACCCCATGAACCCCGAGGCCGGCCGTCGCTACCGCTTCAAGGTCCTGGAGAAGGGCGGCAGCCAGGACGAGATGTCCATCTTGACGGACTTCCTGGGCCGCCCGCCTAAGACTGATGCCTTTTACAAGGATATGGGGTTGGCTTGAGTGGTTCGGGGGTGAGTTGATGATTATGAGTGGAATGAATGAAGTATACAAGAGATATACCAGTGGAAATCAATGAATAACTGCCTGTGTATATTCGATGAAGAAGGGATGTACACGTAGCTGGTCCTGTGTATTGGAAGCATAATAGGGTAGAACGTCGCTTGGGTCAGGTGTAACTCCCGAACAACCCTGATGAATTAAGTAACAGTTGTGGAGAATTCGAGATGGAGCAGCCCGTCCCGTCTACGGAAGATGGAAAGGGGATTGTCTTCTGGTCAGTTCCGGTCGAAGCATGCGGAAATGCCCGCGCAAATCGCCAAACAGTGCCGGTCAGCCACATTGCCCAGTGAGGTAGGCTGGGATTGAAGCCGCGAAGCGCTGCAGTACGTCCATATACAGGAACAATGGTCTGGCCCTGGCCTGGCACCTAGCTGGTCGTAACCCCACCCCGGTTGGCTGCATTACTGTCCTCGTCATCCGCCGTGCTTCAATCCGACGGAGTCGTTGCATTATCCCCGTGCAGGTCACGTATGCGTTCGATCCGGCTTGCTTCGAGAAGAGCCATAGAAAGTGCCGGTCTCCTCGAGGCCACAATCAACCACATTCCACTCTCCTGTCCATGCCATCTTCATCTCGTCGTTGACAGCATGGCTGGCCGCACCCGAGGGTGGTAGGCAGGATGTGCAGTGTTTAGTAGGGGTTCTGTGACCTATCGTAGCACTGCTGCTGCTGCATGGCATTACCCCCGACATTACGGAGTAGCAGACATTGGGTGTCAAGCAGGGTGGGGTCATCCTTACATCCGTGAGTATCCTCCACAAGTCAACATCGAAGATCGGCACCGAGTGCAGTTGGGTCGGGGTTTGTCCCACTGGATCGGAGTGGGCCTTTGGCTAGAATCCGGGGTACCGTTCACAGCAGCCGAGAAGTGGAGCAGTGGACGCTCACCTTGACCTTTCTTGCCGGACGCGTCCGACGGCTTTGAGCACGCCAGGAGGCTTCTGCCCATCCTAGCCCATTTTCTTATCTTGGCCACGTTCTAGTCGGGATACTGAGCACGACCAGAGGTGATACCTCTCGAAGTGGAGGTGGAGAGAGAAGTGCTGTCCGAGTAGTACGCAGTGCGGACGGCAGAATGTCGCCCCGGGCTGGTATACTTCATTTCATTTCAGCACTCGTAAATGATAGTTCATTGTTACTGTGATGGTCGAAGATACAAAACAGAAACAGTAAATGTGTATCCCTGGTGCGAAAGTACAACAACCTTTCGCTGAGGGATGTCCCCGCTATCAAGGATAATAACATCAAACTGATCGCCATCGGTTATGGCACCAAAACAGCCAGCCAGCATTGGACTCCCTTCCTGCTTTTCTGCGTAGATTCACCGGTCCTAGACGGGCATGAGATCCACAGCTATGCTATCCGGAGGTGAGGATTTGGGATCAGGTACAGTATTTACCCATACAGCCAAGGGTTGGGGCAGCATTGGCCTCGGTATATGTATGGACCGCCGATTCTCATATATGCCACCGATTCTGTCGGCCGTGCGAGCCACTCCCTGCATCGATTCCAAGTGCTATGTCTAACGGAGCCCGGCGGCGTGGGCTTGCTGTATGGCTTTGCTTTCTGGTGCTTCGGGAGCTTCTAGAACTATAGAAGTACACGTACATATACTCGACCTAGGAGCACCTGCCGGGGGTGCCGTAAATGTTGATGGGTGGGTTATTGACACGACCGGGTTCTCTTGCCATCATCGGGCTTGTGGATTTTGTCTTGGTCAACAACGGTAGGAGCGTAGTTCTTAAGGAATTCCTGCTCGTCCTTATCGTTATCGTTCGAGACAATTTCGTCAAGTTCGGTTTTTGGAGCAAGCTTGGCAGCATCGGTCGGCTGAAGGGAAATCAGAAAATCACGCTCCCACTCGCGCTGACTTTTTCGCCACGCAAGCATCTTTTTGGTAAACAACCTCAGCCGAGGCAATAGCCACGGGGGCACGAGTGGTCGAAGCCTGATATTGTGATTAGCGTGTGTGGTATATAAGGAACCCATCTTTTGTAGGTCACGCATGGAGGCAACAAGCCCAGGCGGAGGGCCACAGAGCTAGAGCTGGGACTTAGGCAGGCACTTAGGTCGTTGTCTGGAGATAAGACATAGTCAGCACTGCCTACTAGGATCAAGCAGACGATTTCATGATGGGACCTACTCATTGCTGTTGTTGTGTTGTTGTTGTGCTGCGCTGCTGCTACTTGATCGACTTGCTCCCGGAAGCGCTTTCACACTCTTTAAGTATGAATTAAGTATAACGGGACGGGTCAGATCCAGATTGCACATTTCGAAACCGGGAGTTCAAAGTGAGGACTCCTATCCTCCGAAGCGAAAGGATGTCCGGCAACCTTTGCCTCTTCATATGCTCACGGACGCTATACCAATATTAGCTCCAGACTCTGCCATGCGGAGATGAGGATAAGGCCATAGAATTGCCTACCCATTACCCAACAATGAAGGGTAACAATGCCCCCCCCCCTTTTTCTTTGCCTCAATGATCACAAGCTGGGTGCCACGGGTTGAGGATAACGCAATGGCATTGGGGAAATACCTCTTTTCGACTCCATCTCCTCCGGAATGCAGGCAACTGTCATTGTTTCGTGCCAATAGCAGAGAAAAAAAAACCCCCAATAAAATGATTTTTGAAACCACCAGAATCAGGATTCTCAGATCTGGGATAGAGAAAACACTGAACAGAAATAACCTGTTCAGGATCGCCGTGGCTGCGGTCTTGTCGACGACAGCATGCCCGGCACCTTCTGCTTCTTGTAGAATAGGTTGGTGCTTATAGGGAGGAACTCGTAGCCCGCGAATCCCTGAGAGTGCTGCCGTTGATGTCCCTGTGTAACTGAGCAGCTTGAACATCATCGATACCGGACAATCTTCATTCTTGAAGAAATCAAAAAACATAAGGGGCTGTCCGGCAGCATCTGCCTCCCTTCGATCCTCAGAAATCCTTGGATTCAATTTTTTTTTAAGAAAAGAGAAATGAATAATAAAAAAAAAAAAAAAAAAAACTAACTACTCCAGGAGGGGCTGATCTGCCTCCTCCGCCTCCTTACGAATGCTACGCATACCCTCATATAGTTTCTTGACTTTGTCGCGCGCCTCTCCGGCCGCCCTTTTGGCGTCCTCGACGCGCTCTTCTGCGGCTCTGGCCGCATCGACGGCACGATCGACTTGCTTCCGAAGGAGCTTGTACGCCCCCTTGGCGACTTCGAGACGCTCCTTCAGCTCACTCATGTGGGACTCCGGACCCTGGGTCAGCCTGCGCTTCTTGCACGCAGGGGCCTCTTCGCCTTCCTCGAAGAGATCTTCGGGCACTTCATGACCCAGGGCCAGGAGCCCCACCTGCACAATCTATGGAAAGCCTGCGTAAACAGGCTATTCATAGTGAGCGATATGCTCTCGGCATGATAACCGTATGCGCGAGAAAATGTCTTCGGACTCGCCCATATCTCAAGCCGTGCGCAAGAGCGAACTGCATTGGATAAACATAAACTTCCGTTTCGAAAAGACAGTTTCAAAAGTCGAAAATGAAGCAAGAGCTTTGGAACGCAAAGCTGAGCATTGAGACGAGTAGGCAATCTAGTAGCAATAGTCTTGCATTCTGCTCTGGAGATAGGACTCTCGGCACGTAGAGTGGCCAATCTGTAATACAATGGCATAGAAGCCGTATTGACAATCAAGTCTGTGTCTTTGGCTCCACATGCTCTCGTTGAAACGGCGGCTGAGCTAGGGTGCCGACCGGCTGAAAACGACGTGGAGATGAAGTGCTGGCACTTCCGCTGATGATGTGATAATGATGCTGTTATCGACAGATGGATGCATCAGCAATGCTGATATACTGCATCCGCATTGAAGCTGTTCGCGCAATCCTGCTCAGGATGGTTCTGCACTGGAAGCTACCATCGATTCGTAGGATTCCCTGAGTCGAGAATCTATGGATTGCGTCGGTGCAGTCTTTGGAATTGCCGCAGCAAATGGTATCTCGGTCATGAGACCTGGATCTGTCTGTCTGTCGGCACATCTTGGGTCGGCATTTTTGGGTGGGTGTTTCTGTGGTTGAATCGTTAGTCAGAGACACTTTGTTCGTTGAATCTCACCATTCTCACGTAGGCTCTGGGAACAGGATAGCCAGTTTCAGGTGGATTTGACTTACAGAGATGTGATTGCCAGCGTTATTCTTCCTTGGCAGGGATAGTTTTCCAAAAAGAGTTTATGGTAGAAGAAGGGGAACGAGAGGCTTGAGAGACAGAAAGTGGAAGGAGATGTATGGTGTGTGAGTAGGAGTAGGAGTGGGAGTGGGAGTGGGAGTGGACAGGAAGAAGAGGAAGAGAAAGACGAGAGGAAGGATAAGGATCCATAGCTATCAGCAAGGCCATTGTGGTCAGTGAATCCTAAAATCTAAACCAAAATTGAATGAGGCCTGCTGAGAGACATGGTCATTAAATGGCTGAACTAGCTAGTCTTCCCAGACAGCAATGCTATGCATGGCGGATTGATTCACTGGCTCTTTGTCCGGAATTAACTCCAGAGGCTATCATTCCAGGTGAATTGGACATTGCGATTGAATAACAAGTACGCCATGAGGATGTCCGCTTCTTAGTACTGCATCAATGCATAACCTAACGTTTAGTCTCTTTGAATGAGAAGCTGTCCCCAGCCGCATGGTAGACTCCAGTTTCCCCTGGAATGACATATTCTCAGCCCTCGGACAAGGTAAGCTCGGCAGTAGCCATCTTAGATAGCATAGTCGCATTTATGAGGATCTCATGCAATGCGTATAGTCATTGTCAGACGGGGGGATGCAGCAGCTACCACGAGGTCATCCTGGAGCTTAGAAGTAGCATTTTCCTCCAACAAGCAAACGGGGGGCATCTCACCGATTATTCGAAGTCCCATATCTATAGTACGACTTTCCAACAAAGAGACTATGCCTTGGCTATGCTGTAGCTGATTATCGAAACGTAGAGATTCGAGAGTGGATCTGTCTCGATGACATGCATAAACCCAGCGGGAAACTGCACATATCCAAGAATCTTAATCATAGGAGTAAAGAGATAAACCGCTGGCATGCGGCGAATATTGCCAGGATTTGAAAGCGATGTTGCACGTTCAGCAGCGGAATCTTATCGGAACTGAGCGCTGGCAGTATCCCTTAACAGAAACGTTTGTCAAGAAATCGGTAGCATAGAATCAGAAGTTGAAGCTCGCATTTCTGTTCGGTGGGCGGGAAGTGATGCATGGCAAATCGGAGGCGAGCATCCTGAGGGAAAGAGGAGGTTTCTGACGATGAGGACTTCTAGATGCGTTTGAAAGGTCAAAAATAGATGGTAGCTAGCAGGAGCGTGTTGAAGTATATCTACAGTTCGTATGGAGTAAAGGCATAAAACCTTTGTATATATTTGTATATATTGGTATTCTGGTGTGTCAGTTCAATTCGAAAATGCAGTTCAGGACCGATGGCAGCGTTGATGGACTTGAATTGTCTCTATTCACATTGGATTCGAAAAGTAAAGATGACATTCTAAGCCTAGGACGATGAAAGTTGCATTCAGAGCGAAGGAGAGGATGCGCTTCATGCGCAGCTACTCGGGGGTGGGCGCCGTAGGCAGTCAGCGCCGCGGAGCCGCGCATGAAGCCGAGTCGATGTCGGGATAACCTCACATCACGTGATATCAGATCAACATCCCGTCGAAATTTCGACAACGTACAGCCTCCACAGGGCTTTTTTTTGAGTTACGACGAGAGCGGGAAGATAGTTTTTAAGCCATTAAACCAGGTTTTGAATTCGTATGACCGTGACTTCTATGAACATTAAAGCATAAGCAAAAAAGCTATGTAACCTCATTACCGACCCCTTTTTGATCTCCTAAACGCATCTAGAAGTCCTCATCGTCAGAAACCTCCTCACCCCGCTTCTTCTTAGCTAGCCTCTCTTTCCTCTTCTTTCGGAGCTCGCTAGAAGTGAGCTTCTTCTTCTTCTCAACGACAGTCTGAAGTCAAAGTTAGCATCAGGGGTCATCTGGATATCGGACAAGTCCGAAGGGGGGGCGGGGGGCGGGGACGGCAGAAAGCCGAAAGTGGGAGGGGGGGAAAGGGAGAAAAGCATACCTTGTTGCCCATGGCATCGACGATCTCAGTGTCGCCGGCGTTCTTGTCCTCCAGACGGGGACCGGAACCCTGACCCTGAACCCAGTTGTGGCCGGAGGGGGTCATCTTACCGTCGACGACGGCCCAGACTTCCTCGGTCAGGTTCTCAGTGAACTCACGGGAGTGAGTGATGATGATAACACCACCCTCGAAGGTCTTGATGGCCTTGGACAGGGCACCGAGGGAGTCACGGTCCAGGTAGTTGGTGGGCTCGTCCAGGACGATGACGTGGGGGCGCTGCCACGAGCAGGCGGCAAGGACGACCTTGACACGCTGACCACCGGACAGACCGCGCATGCGGGAGTGAGACACCAACTCGGCGTCGAGACCGAAGTTCTCGCAGTGCTGCTCGATCTCCTTGCGGACCAGGGGACGGAACTGACCGCTGGCGAGGGCCTCCTTCTGATCGACCTCGGCGACCATCTTGGCGTGGGACTGCATGATCTCGGAACGGGGAATCCAGGCGTTGTCGGTGGACATCATGGGGGTCCAGCGCTCGGACTTCATGCCGATGTTGTCACCCAGGGCGAACGAACACTCGTACTCGTAGCTGTTCTTGAACTTTCTACGGGCGTGGATGCCGATGACGCGACGGAAGGTACCCTCGATCTTGTAGATCTTGTCCATGGCCTTCTCATCCTCCTCGGTGACGATCTTGTTGGCGCGGTCCATGGTCTCACGGTCCTCACCGGTCTGGAAACGCCACTGGATGTACTCGGAGGGAGTCTTGTCGAGGTGGTTATCGATGTGGGCGAAAGCGTGCTGCTTGATGTAGGCGATACGGATGTTCTCGTGCTGGTAGACGTCACCGGAGGTGGGGATCAACTCACCCGTCAGGACGTTGACCAGGGTGGATTTACCGGCACCGTTGGGACCGATGACGGCAATACGGGAGCCCAGGGAGACCTGGAAGGTAATGTCGGTGATCTGGGGCTTGGGGGTGTTGGGGTACTGGAAGGTCATGTTGTTGACACGGATGATGGCCTTGGCCTTGGTCTTGACACCCTCAAGGAAACCGGGCTCGGGGAACTTGAACTCGATCTCGGAGGCACCGAGCTCGTAGTAGGAGCGAGCGGCGGGGACACGCTTGACGAACTCGCTCAGGTTACCACGGTAACGCTTGAGCTTGAAGCGCTCGTAGTGAACGACGTGCTGGATAACGTTGTCCAAGAACTTGCTGTCGTGGGAGACGATGATGGACGTGCAGGGGGAGGTGCAGAGGTAGTTCTCCAACCAGGCGACGTTCTTGACGTCCAAGTGGTTGGTAGGCTCGTCCAGCAGAAGGATATCGGGGTCCTCGAAGACGGCACGGGCAAGAGCCAGCTTCATCTTCCAACCACCCGAGAGGGAAGTGATGGGGCCCTCAAGCTGCTCCTGGAGGAAACCGAACTCGAGAAGCTTGGCCTCGACATCGGACTGAGGGATCTCAAGACCGACCTCGCGGAGCTTCTTCATGGTCCAGCCAATGACAGTCTGCTCAGTATCGGCAGCGTCCAAGTCGTGCTCGACGTAGACGGTCTTGACCTCGCTCTTCTTGGGGAAACCCTCGAGCTGCTCGTTGTTGATGGCGCGCATGAGAGTGGTCTTACCGGTACCGTTGGGACCGAGGAGACCGTAACGCTGACCACGCTTGAGGCGGAGGTTGGTCTGGTTGAGCAGGATCTTGGCACCGTAGGCCAGGGAGAAAGTGCAGTTGCACAGATCCTCACCCTCCTCCTCATCGGAGAGGACGGCATCAGCCTCAGCAGCGAGGGGAGAAGCCTTCTTGCGGAGGGTCTCGACGACGCTCTTGGCATCCTCCTCACCGACGATGGCGGCAATGTAGGGCTGAGCGTTCTGGGTCCAGCTGGTGACCTCGGCGTCCTTCTCGTCAACGAGCTGACCGGCAACAGCACCGACGTAGTTGATGACAGCCTCAGCACCCTCGGCCTGAGTGGTGTGCTTCTCCTTAAGGATATCCTTGAGGATAGCAGCAACGGTGGAGATGTCACCGGCGGTGGAGATCTCGGGGATCTTGCCGTCCTTCACATCACCGACACGGGTAAGAGTCTCCAAGGCCTGCTTGGTCTTGCCACGGGCCTCAGGGTCGGCCAGGGTCTCGAAGTTCTTCTCGAGACGGGGCATCAACTTGGGCAAGAAAGGAGCGACGATCTGGGGATCCTCGACCAGCTTACACATGTTGTCGACGATGACAGCGGACTTACGCTTGATGGCGGTCTCACGCTCAACGAGACCACGGTCAAGCAGGGGGACCATGATAGCGAGGGTAGGGCCGGTGACGTCGGAGACGAAAGTGGTGGCACCGAGCAAGTGAACGGTCTCGGAGACGTTCTCAGGCTTGGCGATACACTTGATGAGCTCGGGAATGAAACGCTCGATATCCTTGTTGACGATCAGACCGCAGACCTTCTCCATGGTGCCGTAGGCGGCCTTCTTGATCTCGGCCTTGGTGTCCCACATGGCCTCGGAGACAACGGGGATCAAGTCAGGAACACGGAAAGAGAGCTGAGCGGGGGCAGACTCGACGAGAGCCTCAATGCACTCGAGAGCGGTGGCATTCTCTTGCCACTTCTGGGCGTTCTGGAGGGAGTTGAGGATGGGGGGGAGGACGGCCTTGACAGCGTTGCCGTTGATGCCCTTGACGATGGCGATGGCGGCAGCGGAGGCAGCGTTCTTGACGGGGATCATCTTGTCACCGACGGTAGCGAGGACATCGCCGAGGATGGCGACAAGGTGGGGCTCGACACCAGGAGCGATGGTGGAGTGAGAAGCAATGGCGCGGATGGCATTGCAGGCACGCTCACGGGCGTTGGCATCCTTCTTGTTGGCGAGCTGCTTCTTGAAAGCCTCGACAGCCCTAAGTCCGGGTGGTTAGTCTCGTTCTCCCGTCTGCAGAGTTTTTTTCTTTGGTCTGACTCGACCAGACCACGCAATGATGACGATGATACTTACTTCAGGGGCAGAACCTGCTCAGGGATGGGACCGCTGAACAGGTGAGCCAGGTTGTCGGTGGCAGCGTTGACCTCATCCTGGGAGGTGGAGAGGTTGAGGTTCTTGAGGAGGTCCTCGAGAACAGCCACGGACTGGGCAGTCTCCTTGCTGGTGGCAGCAGGAAGGGAAGAAGCGTCAGCAGCAGGCATTTTGGTCGTAAAGGGTTCCGAAGAATCGTAAGAGAAAAAAGGATAAAAAGCGAGAACGTGTGAAAAAACGTTCTAGGGTATCTCGAGAAGAGGAGGTGGTGGCCCACGAAAGATGCGTCTGATTCACAAAAGACGCAACGCACGCTCTAAAACGGCCTCTATTTTTGTTTGTCCAACAAAGACAAAGGAGAAAAACACAAGAATTTTTAGAGGAACAAAACCTCTTTTTGAAAAAAGGGAGAGATGAAGGATGAGGGGGGGAGAGGGAGAGGGAGAGAGGAAGAGGGAAAGGAGGGGAAGAGGGCAGAGATTGGGGGGGTATGATATTTATCGCTTTGTGGCCTTTTTTTCGCCGCCCAACACCCGCTCAGCTATTAAAAAATTTAAAGAAAATTTTTTTCTTGTTCCTTAGAACGGGTCGCACTAGAGCCGGATCCAGTCTAGGGGCAGTTTCCGATAGGACTCAGCGACTCAGCGACTCAGCAGCAGAGTCTGTGGCTGCGACCGTGGTCAATCGACATCTTTCAATGGCTGGCCGGCCGGGGCGGCAGCGGCTTAGTCAGGCATTTCCCTGCCAACTTTCTCTTTCCTTTCCTTTCCCCCCACTTGCACCCATTCATTCCACTTCCATATGTAAGATTCTTGCTGGCTCTTGCTGGCTCTTGCTCTTGCTTGCTCTTGCTCTGGCTCTGAGGTGCTAGTGTTGACTCTCTGTGCTATTGTCCGCCATCCATCCATCCTTCTATCGCCTCCTTCCTTCTCAACGGAATCCCGAAATTTGCCTTCAGCAACAGCAATTACTCATACTCATGTAGACAACGAATTTTCACCCATTAATAAGTGATCCAAAGAAACAACGACTCATAGACTCGGATTCGACTACCAGCCAACCCCACCGCAAGCACGTATCCTCATTATGTTATTCTACAATCTACCTGGTGTATGGATGTTGTACAGGACCCTCAACAGGGCTGAGATTCGCGGCTCACCACATCCCTCATACATACAAAACCACCCCCCTCCATGGATACCATCAAAATCAAATCACCCCCTTACCAGCAATGATTCCGGGGTGCAGCAATCAATTCTTCAAAGCTGATACGTAGCGCGCATTGCGGAACGGCTGTAGGTGGTTCTCCGCCGCCGCCGCCCCCTCCTCCTCCATCAAAAGCCCTGCCTGGTTGGGTCCTGCAGATGCTGCTGCTCGGCTTCCGAGGTCGAGGTCTATTTTCAGTTGCCACCCTCAGATCATTCCCGGTGGCGCAGCCTCCCCCCACCCTCACCATTCTACTCGTAGACAGACGAGCTCAATGGCCTTTCTTCTTCGGAGCGGTGGCCGGGCAGAGAAAAGAAGGTTAAGAGATTTGGGAAAATGACACAGAGAGGAAAACTCTGAAGCATTAGAGTTGAGAAGTACCCGTGGTTGGGGCTGGAGAATACGTTTTCGTGGTAACCCGACCTCACCTCGACGCCATTCGCGGTGACTGCTTCGTTGGCACATCCCGAACCTTACTGCTGGACAAATATGTTTGCTCCGTCTTTAGCGAAGGTTGAACTCGTACAGATCGTATGAACTGAACCAGGTTTGTTTCAGCATTATGCTGGCGATATTCACTCTGACCAGCAAGAGGTATCTGGAAGTCAGCCGGATGCTTACTCAGTCACCCACCCTCGATCCATTTTCATGTGATACTGAGTAGAAGCATCCTGTCAAAGAGCCCTGAGTAGCATACACCATCTCACCCCGGATATTCACCGCCCCTGTCACCCGTAAGAAAGGGTAGCAATGGGCACATTCTTCTCAGAATACGAGCGATCAAAGAAAATCCACCAGGGATAGACAGCCATGGCCTTGGCTGTGGCTGTTGCAACCCCTTGTCTGAGACAAGTGAACGCTGATGGGCGAGAACGCGCAACACCGCCATTTGTTGGACCTAGGGCATCCAACTCACCGCATGAAGGGTGCAGGGCTCCCTTTACTCCTTTAGGTACGGTACATCTAGCAGTCTACGTGCTCGGTTCGGAGTAGGTAGAATTCGCAGCCCCGCGGTGGTTCCCTTATCATGCTTATCGGTCGTCCAAAATAAAAAGTTCTTATCGCTTTCTTTCTCCGGATTTTCCATGCTGTGAAATCTCGCTAGAATGAACTAATAGAGAACGCCACTCTTGTTCGCTATACCAAGGGATTTGCTCTATCAAGGTCATTCGGTATACAATTGGCCGAAAGGCTGTGGAAAAACGAGTTCGTTTTCTGGAGCAACTTGTCGTAGCGAGGATCGTTATATTGTGAATCCTAGCTTCTATGCGTCTGCATGCTTCGGAGATTGGTTAGGGGACTGAGAGTATCACAATCAGAGCACCAGCCGTCATGCTGTGTCTTGCCATGCGTGATGAAGCTGTACACCCGCCATCTTTAGGGCAAGGATCATCACGGGACAATGTGCCTGAGGGAACGTCGTTGGCTTCATTCGAAAGTGATAGAGGAAGATACCCAAGGCATTTCTATGCAGTTATACCATACATAACTCAAGCCAACACATGTCCTGAATCAATCAACGCCCCTATTTACAGTCTACCATACCACCTATGCAAGAAACGCTAAACCCAGATGACTACTACCCCAAGATCACGTCCGCCCGAAACAAGCCTCATTCGCAGCCCTCACCACCGCCTTCTCGCCCTCACTCATATCCGCCGTCACCTCCCACGGACTCTCACCTAGACCCATCGCCCTTCGGCCCTCGGGACTGATAGTCTCCCAATCTAATGCCCCCTTGAAGCCCGCCTCACCTGCACCGCCCGCTCCAGGGAAATCCCACGGCGGGGAGTATGACAGCGCCGCCTGCCGCTGCTTGACCAGATACTCGACGTTCATCTCACATATCGGCGTGGCAGGGATGTACATGACGCTGGAGTCCCCGGCCCCGCGGTGCTCCCTGTCGACCGAGTGCAGCGAATCACAGTGCCAGGCCACGTAGTCGCCCGGCTGGACCTCCGGGACCGAGACCATGGTGGTTTCGAGGTCGAGGTGCGGATGGGTGCGCGGGTTGTACTCCTGACACGCGCCCGGCACGGAGCCGGGGAAGGTGTTATCCAGGCGGGGCTGGCCGCTCTGGTCGTCGAAGAAGGGCCGGAGGATGGTGTAGGCGGTGCTGTGCCGCAGCATGGGGCAGACGTGCAGGGAGCCCTCGCCCGGCGCGGTGTGCGACATGGAGAGCCAGCCCTGGAAGAAGCGCAGCATCGAGCAGGCGCCCGCGCCGTTGTAGAGGTCCATCTGCGCGGCGACGCGGTGCTTGGCGTCCCAGGGATCGTACTCCTCCCACCGGCCGGCCAGGATGGGCGCGTAGACGCGCGCGTACTCCGGGTCCTCCCAGCGCTCCAGCGAGCCGCCGTCGATGTGCGGCCCCAGCGTGAACTTGGCGTCGCCGGGCTGGCGGATGCGCAGCCGGTCCGCGTAGGTGAGCGGGTGGCGCGTCGAGATGCGCGTGCGCGGGTCGGACGAGTGCCACAGTTGCTGGAGGAAGCGCTGCGTCGTCAGCAGGTGGGCGTCGCTGCGCGCGGCCGCTTGCGACGGCGTCCAGTACAGCTCGTACACCGCGGGTGAGTCCGCGGGGAAGGCCTTCACGCGCTCGCGGTTGGCCGCGATGTACTCTTGGATCTGCGTTTTCCAGGTTAGGGCTTGCGAGCGCGGGACGACCTCCCGGATGACCACGGAGCCTCGGTGCCGGATCTCGGCGAGTGCGGAGTCGGGAACCGTGCCGTTGACTACATCGGAATATTTGACGGAAGGGATAATCTGGATCCAGGCGTTAGTAAGGTTGTTATTTTCCATAGGGGGGCCATGGGGGAGTATGTGGGAGGATGTATGCATGTGTAAAACGTACCTCGCTACCCTTCGACTTGATCTTGTGAACTTCTTCTGCGAGACTGGAGAGAAGACGCTCCCAGCTCTGCTTCAATGCTTCCTCATTCTTCTCGAAGTATTTGAGTTTTAGATCTCGGAATCGCGAGGGCAAGGGCTCTGGTTTGTAGTCGGGCCGCAAGCTGGGGAAGACACTGGAGATGTCGCCCGCGGCCTTGGTCATCGACGACGCTGAGGTCGATGTCGATGCGGCGCGGGCGGTTGTCTTGGCTATTAATCTCGACAATGTCATTTTCACTAGTGTCTCGTGTAGCTATTAGACCTCTGGGAATTGGGATAGCCCAAATGGCCTCTGCGGAGTATCTTATACCCCATGGGCAACTGTCGGAAAGCCCAAAACAGCAAGCGGGCCGGTTACTGCTTACAGTAAGTTGCCGCCGCCCCGCGTTCAAAGCAATTAGAGATGGGGAACCACTGCGTCACTGTCTACGATCCAGGCACTGTGATGCGAGAATAACTGCCGACTGGATCCATAATGTTCGGAGAGTCATTGCTTTGGAATGAGCAATGACGAGTGTCAGTGATACCGGCTGGCTGTACGGTCAATGCGTAGGAGAGATGAGCTGGTCTAGTGGCTGAGTGCAGAACTCGACCAACTGGCACTGCACCTCGATGCGATGCAGGGATAGCAGTGGAGTTCCTCCGAGTGTGCTCCATCTGTCCGCAATATTATTCCCCAGATACGGGCCATGGTCTATACGGACTTGAACTGGCTCGAGTTCCCGCGCATTGGGGCATAGTCTTCGGTGTAACCACGATGTAATTTTCCAACTTTTGAACTCGGAAGGCATCGTGTCACCATGGTGAGAAATGGCAGTTGTCCAACCACCCTCGGTCTATGAATGGTCAAAGGGAGCAATGATAAGAAGAAGTGAGTGTAACTGTAGGAATCGAGTGTATATGCTGCTATGCTCTGTTGTACAGTACATAGTTGACTACTCCGTAGTGAGCGTGTCTTGGAGTGCGTGTGTATAGGGCCGCCACTTATTCAGTAAGCAACGCCTCATAGATGCAGGAATCGAGGGCTCGGATCACCAACTGCCCCCGTGACGCAATCGGTAGCGTGCAAGCCTTCTAAGCTTGAAGTTGCGAGTTCGAGCCTCGCCGGGGGCTGTTATTTTTGCTCGTCTGCTGTGTGGATGATGGTAGCGATGGGTTTTTTTGTATCCTGCGAGGTGAAGAATTAGTGGACGTATAGTCAGTCTGCTTAGATAACTGTCAGGTCAAGACCTACTGTGTAGATTTCCAGACACGGTATTTTAACTCTCGGATATTGAAAATTAAATCACTATCCTATCGGAGAGGGTATGATACAGGAAATATTTTTAAAATAATGACCCAACCATAGTGCAAGCCCATAATGGCAGGGTACGTGGCTTTTTCACAACAACAGCCCCCGTGACGCAATGGTAGCGTGCCAGACTTCTAATCTGGAAGTTGCGAGTTCGAGCCTCGCCGGGGGCTTTTACATTTAGTTTTGCCCTTCACCCATCAACCACCATAGCCATCTTATTTCCATGCTATGGAACCTAGGCTTCGTATCATAGATGCGATCTCTCTTTTTTCTTTTCTTCCCGGCTATCATTGCACCTGGGACTGGCCTTGCGCAACCATGGCAGATCACCCATCCCGGCGAAGGCTATACCGACCACGCCGCTCGCCTTAACACTACGCACCTCAATACGATACACGATACTCACTCTTGAAGGCCACCAGACCCAGTCGCTTTCCCCTCATCGGTCTTCGTCCGGGTCCAGGCCAGCTTCTCGAATCTCCTTCCCTCGGTCCACAATGTCGAATGCGGGTAACAACACCCCGAACCTTCGGATTGATACTGCCCGAACGAGGTATAAAGAAGGCATAAGTCCATGTGGCACGGCGATAGTAGCGCCCACTCCTTTCTGAGTGTTACGCCGCTTCTATTTTCACCTTCCGTACACCATGTCGTTCTCTGTAAAAGGACGCTCTGCCATCGTCACGGGAGCAGGCTCCGGTGCGTCAACACTCCTTCACTGGTTCAAGGCGACTGCTACGCGGATGTAGACATGTCACTAATCTATCTAATATAGGCATTAACCTCTCGTTTGCCAAACTGCTACTTGAAAATGGGTGCAACGTTCTCATTGCCGACCTGGGGTTGCGCCCCGAGGCACAGTCGCTGGTGAATCAGTACGCGGCCTCCTTCAAAGGCCCCCGTGCTGTCTTCCAGAAGACCGACGTGACCGACTGGAAGCAGCTCGAGCAGATGTTTGAAGTAGCAGAGAAGGAGTTCGGGGAAGTAGACATCGTCTGCCCCGGCGCAGGGATCTACGAGCCTGTATGTGACCCCCCAAAAAATCCCCCGAAGAAGCAAGGGATGTTTAGCTTATAGCCTGTCTCGCATGCAGCATTGGACCAACTTCTGGCGACCCCCGGGAACGCGAGAGAGCCGAGATCCACGACATGGGGGCCGGTACGCCTTGCTAGACATCAACTTGACCCATCCTATCCGCACGACGCAACTAGCCATCGCGCACTTCCTCCGCAAGGGCAGCAGCAGCAGCAGCAGCAGCCAACGCCGCAAACACATCGTGCACATCTCCAGCATTGCCGGGCAGAATCCTGCTCTGGCGACCCCGATCTACGTAGCCACCAAGTATGCGATCAATGGCCTGGTCCGGTCCCTGGCCAAGCTCGACCAGAAATGCGGGATCCGCGTCACGGCGGTGGCTCCCGGGGTGATCAAGACGCCGCTCTGGACGGACCACCCCGAGAAGATCAAGATAGTCGACGCCAAAGCCGATGAGTGGGTGACGCCCGAGGAAGTGGCTCAGGTCATGCTGGCGTTGATCCAGCAAGATCATGTTGGCGAGATCATTGGGGATCAGACAGGCCAGGGTCCTCAGTTTATGGTTAGTGGGGGAACGATTCTGGAGGTCTCCAAGACCGTGCGTTCGGTTAGTGCCTTTAATGATCCCGGCCCCGGCCAGCGGCCCGGAAATACAGTGTCGGACGCCAATAAGCTGGAGGATGAGGTATATGATTTGCTGTCGCAGCAGGGTTGGGGGAAGCCGAAGTTGTAGTTTCTTTCTCTGTAGGGACGGAGTCCTGGTGGAATTGTGCTGCCAACGAAGAATGAAAAAAAGGCGCATCTAGTGGATCTATTGTACTGTGTATGTCCATCGCATTTCTTAACCCATTCGAGATAAAAAGAGGGGAAGGGGAAAAAAGGCGGAGAAGAGCGGCAAGGGAAGGGTGTCTGACTAAGGAATCTAAATTGGGAAAGATACGAACTGACTGACCACAATCCAATCTCTCTCCCTCCAACTTATCTCCGCTCCTCTTGACTCGTTACTCTCTCTCCTCGCTTCTCTCTTCTCTCTCCCCCCCCCCCCCTCCCCCTCTCCCCTCCTCTCTCCCCTTCTCTTTAACTCGTGTCTTATTCCAAGAATACCACCTGTTACTCCCCTTCTCTCCCCACCTCCACCTTTTCCTCCCTCTCTCCTGCCTGCTGTCGCAAATTCCAGTGGCCTTCGATCTCATAGTATGCCGGGTTGACCCACCCCGGAATTCTCCTGTCGTGTGGCCACCTCTTATCAATCAATCACTTTCACATTAAACCTCAACTTGTGCCGCCAACATGATGGACGATGAGGCTTCCATTGGGGTGGTTTCACCCAGAAGTACGTCTCGAAGGTAAAAACCCTCTTTTCCTCCGCACCTGCTTTTCTTCCGGCGCTTCTTATCGCTGACGGTTTATTGTTGCAGGCGTGGCGGGAGAGGGAAACGGAGCGCCGGGCACCATGGCGACGCCAGTTGGATTAGTTGCGTGATCAACCTGGTCAACACTAGTGAGTTGGAACAATTTGCAGCCAATCGATGCTCTATATTGGCTCTTTTCTCTGACGGGATAAAACTCCGGCAGTCATTGGCGCCGGTGTCCTAGCCATGCCACTTGCGATCTCGCACATGGGAATCGTACTCGGTGTCTTTGTCATTTTATGGTCGGGAATCGCAGCAGGATTCGGTCTATATCTTCAGTCCCAATGTGCACGATACCTGGAACGCGGAACCGCGTCGTTCTTCGCCTTGTCGCAGCTCACATACCCCAATGCGGCCGTTATCTTCGATGCCGCGATCGCGATCAAGTGTTTTGGCGTCGGGGTCAGCTATCTTATCATTATCGGAGATCTGATGCCGGGGGTGGTTCAGGGTTTCGTGGGAGGTTCTCCGGATTACGACTTTCTGGTGGACCGTCATTTTTGGGTAACAGCCTTCATGTACGTCTCCCCACAGGAACAACTGGGACCATACTAATGTGTTCTACTTGGTCAGGTTGATTGTCATTCCCCTCTCCTACCTCCGACGCTTGGACTCGCTCAAATATACGAGTATTGCAGCACTCGTCTCTATGGCATACTTGGTTGTCTTGGTTGTCTACCACTTCGTGATTGGAGACACAACCACTGATCGGGGTCCTATTCGCGTGATACACTGGGCAGGCCCTGTTCCCACGCTCAGCAGCCTTCCCGTCATTGTCTTTGCATTCACATGCCATCAGAATGTATGATGCCTCCAACCGTGCTGCTTTATTTGAGCATTGCTGACCAGTACAACAGATGTTCTCGATCTTGAACGAGATTAGCAACAACAGCCACTTCCGGACCACCGGAGTCGTCTTCTCTAGCATCGGTAGCGCCGCTGCAACTTATATTCTTGTGGCTATCACCGGATACCTTTCGTTCGGAAACAGCGTTGCTGGAAACATCGTTGGCATGTACCCGCCAGGCCTGTATGCTACGATCGGCCGTGCCGCCATCGTCATGCTTGTCATGTTCTCCTATCCGCTCCAATGCCACCCGTGTCGGGCGTCTGTCGATGCAGTACTGCGCTGGAGACCCAAGCCCGCGGGCTCCAGTGACAGCTCGCCCCACCGGCATCCACTTTTGGGGTCGAGAGGCACCCGTGCCCCCGAGCCAATGAGTGACCTCCGATTCTCCATCATCACCACCACCATTCTCGTGTTGAGCTACATCGTTGCCATGACCGTGTCGTCGCTCGAAGCCGTGCTCGCTTATGTCGGCAGCACCGGCAGCACCAGCATCAGCTTCATCCTCCCAGGTCTTTTCTACTACAAGATCTCTTCTCCCGACTCGCCGCACCATCAACGCTTGATGAAGGAAGACGACGAAGTGGGCGATGCGATCATGTCTGACGGCAACGATGACGATGAGGACATCGAGACCTCGCAAACCCGTCCGCTGACGGAGAGTGGTATCCTTCGCCGCGGCACTCGTCAATGGCGCCGAGCACTATTGCGCAAGCTGAGTCTGGGTCTTGTGATCTACGGTGTCCTGGTCATGGTCGTGTGTCTGATCACGAATTCAGTCTTTCTCGCCTCTCATTAGCACTAAAGGCAGGCCTACGCAGAGTCAAGCTAGGCTTGACTTTGGATCCCCTTTCCTTTCTCTACCAACCTTTGTCAATCATTCTTCTATTTCCTTACTTAGATACCTCCCTTTTCCTATTCTATCTCATTCTCAATCTCAGTTTCATTTAATTTCCTTGCTCCATTATCGCCCCTTTACTCCCCATTTTCCTTCCGCATTGCGTGCAGGTTATTAGAGCTGGGGTCTTGATTCAGGATTACAGTCGATTGGAACTGCATCACTATACCACGGCACCGGCGTTTATAGGGGAATCCTTGTCTCTTGTCCATGCGTTTGTTAGACATTTCTTTTCTTTATTTAAGTTGGATTTCCATTGGAATATACCAGAGCCAAGATTTTCCTTTTTTATTCATCCGTCGTGCTTGCAAGCACGACCAGACCACTGCTGTTGGGTAATGCGTTGTTTCGTGTTCGCTGTGCGTTGTACGTCACATTTGGGGGATGCAGCAGCATGCTAAGAGTCGGATTGGGATTTTAACTCAGAGAATCAGAAAGACACATACAAAACAATTCAGAGTTAGCAAATGGCTATTTTTTTTTATGTTTTTATTACTATGAATAATAAGTTTATCAAAAGATCCCTCCCCTATCCAGTGGAGCTCGACAATGTACTAGAGAGAAGTAGCGATGTAGAATACAAGTCTCCGAGACCCACTTGTGGAAGCAACTAACCAATAGCCAAGCAAATTAGTTCTAAATCTCTATAAAAACTTACTAGTTCATACAAGTATAACTATCCTCTCTCTTACATCTGGATAAACACTGTCTTTTCTGACTGTACAAGACAATTCGCATCCATGATTTACCTCGTGGCTTGTGGCCAGGGCGGCACATAAGTAAATCCGAGGACCGAGAGCTGCAAGCCACAGATAACGTCTTGGCAAGTTGTGTTCTACGTGTCCGGGGAGGGGGTTCTCCAAGAGCACAAATGAACCTGGCATTCTTAGACCATATCTGATTTACAAACGTGGATGTGGATGTGGATGAAAAAGGGGGGAACGATACACGGGACTTCAAAGCAAGATGCTGGTTGTATGGGAAAAAAAAAGCGACAGCAAGACGGCTAATTCAGAAATCATCTTGAGATCGAGCGAATACGGAAATGAACTGTGTTCAGAGCACAAGCCCTAGGGCAGATGAATTAGGTAAAAGGTAGAGGTTTGGAGGAATACAAGGGGAGCAAGGCCTGATCGTGGGCGAGGGAAGCAAAGCAACATGAGCAGGAAATGGATCGTGATGTTATTTGGGCAATCTTGTTTGAATTGGTGTAGTAGGTTTATGTTTTCTTTTCCTTGGGGTTGTTTCGGGGTGGTTCATTGGAGGGGGATGGAGGAATAGGAACGGAGGAGGTAGGTAGTGATAGCTAGCTGTAGTAAAGCCTCAGCCTGTGCCTCAGCAACCCTGCATGGCGCCGAGCGCCGAGCTTAGTTATTGCTCTGGCTGTTCAGGATGCGCAGGATGGCGAGGAACAGGTTCAGGATGTCGAGGTAGAGGGAGATGGAGGCGGCGATCTCCTCCTCGACGTGGTAGTGGCGCATGACGAGCTGGGTGTCGACGAGGATGTAGCCGGCGAAGACGAGGGCGGCGACGCCGCCGTAGACGAGCTCGACGGTGCTGTTGCCGGGGAAGAACATGGCCATGAAGCCGAAGAGGATCAGGAACCACAGCGCGCCGAAGAGGTAGGGCATCCAGTGCGTGAAGTCGTACTTGGTCTGGCACGCGAACAGCGTCAGGGCGACGAACAGGCCCAGCGTGATCACCAGCGCCTGCAGCACGATCCGGCTCTCGTACAGCGACGTCACCACGCTGATCGAGTAGGCCTCCATGATCGTGAAGCCCGACAAGAAGAGGAGATTGGCCGGGTACGACTTGCGCTTCCAGTAGGTCACCAGCATGAAGCCCAGCGCGCCGAACACCGACAGGATCATCACCCAGAAGTTGGACTGGATCCAGGTCCGGTAGCTGGGGCTGAAGAAGGAGATCGAGCTCATCACCGTCGTGAGGAGGAGTTGGGCCGTCCTGGAGTTGAGAGAAAAGTGTTAGGTCTGGATATGTATACAGCTGGCTACACTACACTCCGGTTCGAGGTATATCGGGAGAGACACTCACAGGATCGCATAGACCTTGCGGATGAACTGCATACGAATGGGCAGGGTGCCCTCCGCCACAGTGCCGCCGAACTGCATCACATAGTGTCAGTCTTGATCTTAAAAAAGCGTTGGACGGAAGCTTTACCTTGAAGTCATCGGGAACGTTGTCGTCTTCGCTGCGAGGCGCCTGGGTGTAATCGGCAGTTGCCTGATAAGAAGGCGGGGGCTGAGTGTAAGCACGCTCTTCAAAAGAGTCGCGCTGCGGTGCGGGCTCATATCTAGTGTTGGCAGCCATTTTGCTCTCAGAGTAGCTTCTATGGAGTAATTAGAAGACCGATTCAGAGAGAACGAGATGGGTAATGCTTTAAAACTCACGGCTGACAGGAAGACGGGGGGGGCGAAGTGAAGTGGAGAGAGAAGAAGGGTCGAGAACGCGGGCGGAGATACCGCCTTTCTGCTCGGGAGCCGCGTGACGTCGTTTCGTCACCTGATTCTCTCCTATCGCTTCACTGAGCCTTAGGCAGCACATTTACTCTGCAGCTACAAAGACACAAGGCTTATGCGCGAATTCGCAGCATCATAACATATGATCATCTATTATATGCGATATTATGTATAAATTCTATCCTCTAATATATGCCATGAATGCAGATATCCTATCGCTAGGATTTGGATGCGTGGCCCCAACCAGCTCAGAGGCTGTTACTCCCGGTCGTCGTCATCACGATACTCCTCCACTATCACATTGCCACCCTCGGACGACGGCCGCGAGCCTTCTTCCTCATCTGTACTATCATCCGGCGTATCCAGGCCCTCCCGGGTGATCGAAGCGCTATGCAACTCACCAGGACGCCTCTTACGCTGGAAGTCTTGTGCATGGGCTGCAGCCAACAAGGTACCAACCCGAGCAAGACCACGCGGGCTCCGAACAGACAAGCCGGGAGTGGGTGGGGTTCCTTGCTCGGCGTCGCCAATGGTAGGGACGGGCGCCAGAGGCTGGTGGTCTTGAAGCTGCATAGCCTCCTCTGGCTGAGCCGACGGAGCCTGTGGTTTGGGAACTTCGTACGGTAGCGGAACGTCCCTGGAGGCTCGGAAGAGAAGAACGTTGGTGCAGTGCTCGTTCTCCACACGGAAGATCGTCCACACCCCTCGGCGGCCCACCTCTGAGAGTGCAACAGCGAAACTGAGGACAGCCGAATGCTGTATGTCCTTGCGGAAGATCGCATAGAAGATCCAGTTGAAGCGGACAACAACATCGATGACCATCCCAACATAGTACACCCACGGCTTCCGGAAGGCGAGCACCTCACGAAGCATTGGGTTCTTCGCGTGAGGGTTTCCCAGACTCCAATCCATGGCGAGATCCCACACGGAGCAGTAGACAGCATTCAGCAACGCAAACGTGATGAACGGAGCCTCAAAGCTCGAGACCTTGTCGATACGGTAGAGACTCAGGGTACAATAGTAGAGGACAGTGAACATGTATTTTCCGAAGTTGAGTAAGTGAGGGAAGGCGTTCCTCGTGTCGGCATATCGACGTAAGCACTGAAGAGCTCTCCAGATTCCTGGAAGGCACGTGAAGAACCCCAGCAGCCGGGAGTGAGAGGAGTTACACTGCTGAGGGTCACTCCAGTGTTTCGCATAGAGGCAGAAGAACAATTCAATATTCTAAGATTGATTAGCAACCGCTGCCATAGTTCATGCAACAATAGAATGATACTCACGCCCATGGCGTACGTCTGAGAGCAGTACATATCACCGAGAAAGAAGTCACGAAACTCGACAGGGTATAGACCAGCCAACAGAAGTCGCCACTACCGTGCATAGTTAGCTTTCAACTCCGGTATGTCAATTAGAGCACTACTCACATTGGAATATGCCCACCACTTTCGACTGTGGTGGTATAAAGTGCGCGCAGGTAAGAAAAGAACTATCACCGTCACACCTATCAAGATGACAGGCCAATAGATATATGCGTCGTTGATCATCATGAAATTAAGCCACATGAAGAGACCTAGTATGAACAAGAAGAAACTCGGTAACTGCAGTCACGTCAATATCAAGCAATCCACATGATGAGATAGAAGCTCTAACCTCAGTTAACTGCCGCCAGTCTAATGCGTGTCTGGTGTCGAACTCGAAAACGAAGACGTAGTTTATCTTGGCCTTCGTCCAGACCATGCAGTCCAAGCAGAATAGGAGAAAATGCAGAACGATGAGGAAATAACCACCGTATATCTATTGAAGTTAGAGGCTCAAGCGCCCGTGAGCGGGTATGCGAGACTAACCTGGAGCAAGTAGCTTGTATTAAGCTTCACATCGGAATCGTCATTGTTCAGATTACGGCTAGCATAAACCAATGCCTGGGCTGCAAACAGGATGCCAGCCATCAATAGGAGACCAGAGCGGAATGTGTTCGGCGAGTAGTCTCCAGCCTTGTTGACGGTATGGCGCAACTTCGAGGCGGCAATCTTGCGATTTCCGCGCTCGAAATAGCGGGCGTAGAGGTCCTCGGCTGCCGACAACAAATGCTCCGTGACCTCGCTCTGAACGAACCAGGCCTTATTGACCTTCTCAGAGAGGTATCGCATCGGGGGATGCGCATTGACAACCTTGTCATATTTCTTGTTGATTTTCCGGAACGCGGTCCGGTTCAGATAGGCATATGCCTTCAACAACTCCACGCCACGATAGAATTCTTGAAGCGCATGCTTAAGCTTTCTTTTGGCGGAGCGATAGGGAACCTCGGCGTTGTTGGACTCTTCCGGCCGACGTGCGAAATCTCGCCGCGTGATGGTGTTCGGTAGGTCTTGCGCTTGTCCGACCGGCGTTGCCAACTCGGCCAGGGCCTTGGAATTTTTCCCAAAATGACGCCCGGGGAAAGCATCCTTGATCTTGGCGAGTCCGCCAAAGCCATTGGCCTGCGCATTGTCCTTCTTGAGCCCACCGTTTTTCGTTTTCCCAAGCACTTCTTGGGTGCGCTGGTCCCGCATGATATGCAGCTGGCTTCGGAGCACCTTCAAACGCTCCGCCGCTTCTTGTTCTTTCATCTGATAGAACGAGTCTATCTTGGCAAGCTCGCCATCGAGAAAAGCGAAGAACTCATCCTGCCGCTTGGCAATTTCCGATGTCGAGGTATCGGTGGTGTCGCGCTTCTCGGGAGCATTCCAGTCCTGGTAAGACAGCACCCGCTGCAGTAGGGAGCCTCTCCGGTTCGACGGGCCTGCACCCGTGTTCCTCTTGTAATCCTTGATACCCCCAGCAGCGGGTTGTGGCGTCGAGGGGCTCCGGCGCGATCTGGCAGGCGTGGCTGGTCGCAAGCTATCATACCGTGATAAGATCGGCGACGGGCTCTCGGGACGGTGGTCGTCTGGATCATCCTCTCTTTCTGGCGAGGAGAACTCGACCTCCTTGGGATCAATTGCCGGATCTGGCAGCCGCAGAGAGGCTACATCCGAGGACGCAGCCTGCTGCGATGGCGGTGTGGCGACAATACTTCCATACGTGCCGACCACGCCCGAGAAGCGCGATCCAGGGGCCCGGAGGGGCTGGCGTTCACTGCGCGCCGACGTTGAGCGCGGTGTCAAGCCATTGCTTCGCGCCGGCGTCGAGGGAACCTGGAGGGTGTCCTGGGGCAAATCGTGTCGGCTTTCGCTTCGGAACGACGAGCGGGGGTCCGAACTCAGCAGGCGATCGGACTGGTCATGTTGGGGGTAGGAGAAATTGCGGATGGACGGATGGCTAGGGCTGCGATTGGCTTTCTGCAAGGCGCGCGAGATGGCTTTGACTTTCTTCTTGCCGGCCTGTCGTCCCCCAAAGTCACACAATGATGAGAATCGGAACCACACCCCCAGCGTATGGGAGCAAGCAACTGGGGCAGCACCAACCTTGTAGTCGAGATATTTAGCTCGCCACTCTGGAACTAATTCCTGCTCCAGCTCCCTGTCGCCAATGACTGGGTCAGCAACGCCTCACAGGAAACAAGCATTCCGGAGCAATGGTGGGTTTTGGGTGAGTGAGACACACTTGGCGAATTTCATGCTGGGAAGGCAGAGGCATGAGCGAGCATAATACGGTTGACAAAAAAATTACAGCAGATACCCAGGAGGATTTATGACGCAGCAAGTGCCATCACAGTGGCAACAAGATGAAGCAGAAGAATGGTGGAGCAAGTTGACAGGGAATCTGGTATCCGGAGGATCAATCGATAAGAGCTCCAATAGTTCGTGGGCTTCGTAATCTCATTGCTCAGGGCGATTGGAGAGTAGCTCAAGACAACGATCAGTTCATTCTTGAGCCAAGAAGGTAGAACACGCACACAATCCTCCAATATAGGATGAGAAGGAGGAGGAGGAGAGGAGGGGAGTAAAAGAGACAGGGTCCGGAAAAAAAATAGTAGATAGAAATAGAATGTCACGGTGGAACGGAGGGCGGAGGTAGAAGCAGATAAGAATGGAAGAAGGAAAATACAAGTTAAGTTTAAATGTGTGGAAAAAAGAAGTAAAAATGCCAAAATGCGCAAGAGGTCAAGAGGTCAAGAGTGCAAACCACAGGCAAGCCACCAGAGGATCCGTCCAGCCCGTCATAGCGAGACAAAGAGCCAAGTGACTTTTGACCGAGCGAGAACGAAGCCAGCAAGATACCTGATTTCATGGATTCAAAATTGGAGAGGAACGAAAAGTTCCAATCATTAAGTTGAACCTTCTTCTTGCCCGAATTGTCCGTCTATCGTAGCCTGATAGGCCCGGGTTTATGCACGTGCTGCAGCCGATGAGCTCATTTGCAGGAGCACTTGGCAGGGCGGTGAGCGGCGATCATCAGTCATTGGCTGCTCTGTCATACCGGACAAAGTATCCCCATAAAGTAAGAGGCTTGCCGCGCATACACGGTGTGGTTGCTGCTCGTATACTCCCTCTCGCCCTCTCTCCCTCTCTTCCCTCTCCACTTCCAGTTCCATGGATGTCCTTGACAGCTTCGCATTTCGTTCCTTATGATTGGGATTCCCTTGTCAGGGCCTTGGGAGATTCATTGAACCAATCTGTCAACATGCGAAAGAAAAAGGGTTCCCAAAGTAGAATTGAGAACCCGGAAATGCACTCCCAAAACTGCCCCTCTCTTCCGCAGGACACTATCTATCTTCATACAGGAACCGAAAATAGTCGCACACACTCCCCCCCTCCCCCGACGACCGTCGATCCTTGCTTGCCGTCAGTCGCAATCACTCCGTGATAATCCGCGTTACTTGCCCGATTGGGTGGAATCCTACATACTGGCCATGCAGTTTGCGGTGGTCGTTTCAGCCTGCCCAGCGGTTGACCTTCATACTCAGTAACTCTTGCATCGGGTTGCGATTCATCATTACGACTGTTTTGTTTTGGTTTCTGCTCCTTCCAGACCGACTATCATGATTCGATGATAGCTCATCTGCCTCTCCACCACACCGTACAGATCATATATGCGCGAGAGGGCTCGAATCTACAGGCCACGTCGCATGCAGAGGACCACGCTTCAGGATTAGAAAAAACAAACAATTGAGGAATATTTTTTCATTGGGAACAACAAATCATCGGTATCATATCAACACACACCCCCGGTCGACAGGTTCAGATCCAGTCTATCCCTTATCGCACTAGAGCTTAGTACCAGCCACGGCCCTTACCACCGGCCCTGATCAGGGAAGCGGCCCTCGTCACGGAAGTGGGGGTGAGGAGGAAGGCGAGGGTCGTATTCGGGGGCGCCGTGACCGCGCTCGTAGTGCTCCTCGTACATCTGGTGGGCGTTCTCCTGGGCGTGCTTCTTGGCACGGATCTTGTCGACCTCGTCCATACCCTTGGTCTCGGCAAGTCTGTCGATCTGCGAACCGACGATGCCAGCAAGAAGCTCCTTGGCGAAAGCGTGGCTAACGGGCTTGCCTGTTGGATGTCATCGCGGTTAGCATGGCAGAGGGAAGAGAGATGTAGTTAGACGAGGGACAATGCATACCCTCCTTGCGCTGGTGGTCCTCGAAGAGCTTCATGCCCTCGAAGGAAGCGGCACCGGCCAGAAGCTCGTGGGAGAACTTGGCCTCGTGGTGCTGCTCGCCGTTGTAGACCTGACGGTGAGCCTCGTTGGAATCGTCTGCAAGGCAAACGTGGTTAGTCGTGTTACAAACATGTCCATCCGATGCAGGTTACGGAAGTCAAACTGGGCAAGTAACAGGACAGGGATAATCCCGCGATGCATCCAGATGAGGGTCAGCAGCCGCATAGTAGTGACTTACCCCAGCCCCAAGCCATGGTGATTGATGTGTAATGTGTGAAGAGGTTGTTTGAAAAGGAGGAAAGATGGTGTGTGTGAATGGAGAGAGAAAAAGACAGGCAAGAAGCAGGACAATGGACGCCTTATATACAGCCAGCTGTGTCTCAGCCAACCCACCTCAGCTAATTCAGCTCTCGTCGGCTAGGAGGTACCGTACCCCTCTACCGCGCCCCCTGACCCACTGCTGTCGTGAAGACTAGAATAGCTGCTGCGAGCCTGCAAAACTCTCAATGTCTTGTGGGGGGAGGAATCATTGGCTGACTGGCGATGCTCTGCTCAGGTGTCGCCCCTCCAAGGTGGGGTGGATGGAAGGCAGATCACTCCCAGTCGCTGGTCCCCGCGCCACGTTGGTCATCCTTTCACCTCAGCGACTCGGAGGGGCAGCGTAAGCGTAGTCGATGGGTGCCGCCTGTGCGAGTAAGCGCTTCTTTGAAGGCTGGCTGAGAGAATCATGCCATTGGCTGCATCGCACAGCATACAGTCAGCCCGGAGGGGTCGGATAGCATGGAGTGAGCCTTCCGGGTTACGGGGATGCGATACGCTGTGCTCGGAAATCCGCCAGGGGTACTTTCCGTACAGCTGAGGACACGGTGGGCTTGTTTGTGAGCTGAAACATGGGTTCCAATGATAGGAGGCCGAGGGGACAGTCAGTCACCAGAGAAAGAGGGGCGGACAGAATAATGACCCCTCCGCGTCCGTTGGTTCCGCCTGCGCCTCTGAAAATAGGTACCTAGAGAGATGGCCATGCCAATGCGGGACTAGCTAACTGATTCGCAGGATTTCCCTTTTCCAGACCCTTCCTGTGTGCCTACGTTCTAGGGATTATCCAGGGATCATCGCCTCGAAAATACGTACGCGTCCCATAATTCCCATGAATCCCATGGGTAGGACGGGCGACACCGCTGGGGGGGGAGCCAAGATGCAGATGGGGATTGCCTCAGCCTTAAACTCTGGGTGAGTTCCATCTGGCTGTGGATTTAGCGCCTCGGCCACAGCACTCGCCCGGGCTTGGCGAGGGTTGAGGACGAAGCCGGCTGAACCGAAGGAACACTGTGCGCCAAGAAGCTCTTGTCAAGGCTTATACCTCTGCCCTATGTTGTGCAACTCGGATGGCCTGAAGTCAAGAAGCACAACGGACCTTCAAGGGCTGACCTGGATATCAGATCTAATCTTTCCCCAGATCTACTCCTATGCAGATTAGGCCGGACTCTGGAGTGTCTGGCCTTGCCTGGCGGGTAAATCTGGAAATGTCATGGTTTTGGGGCACGCGCAATGCTGCACGGAGTGGAGCATGCTCGGGGTTAATGGTTGGCTATGCGAGGTCCAAAAGTGATCGTTCCCCCCACCGCTAGTTGCCCGATTGATTCTACCGAAGGCTCCGCAATGTTCGATAGCCTGAGACCGGAAGTCCTGTAGCGTCCTTTTGGAGTTCGTGTCAGTCGGCTGTGATGACCTCTGAATCAGTGGCTTTAGGGGGGGGAGGCGATGTGTGGCAGTGTCGGAATGTGGCTTGGGGGCCGGTGGATGGGCAGAGGAAAGACATTACGTACTGCTTCAGCTGGAGAATGTGCATCATGTCTGTTGTTGTTGCAGTCGGAGCACAGTTGTCCAGATGGTTGCTCTTGGCCTCGTTTCAGTGTGAATGGGATGGGACGTCATGCCATGCCAGACAGAAACCGTATCGAGCATAGAGAATCAACGATCATTCTCCGTTCCATCATGTCATTGCTTGATTGTCGGTCAGGTCATGAGAGACCTGCGATGACCACTGTGGTCATTTCTGAGTATGATTGAGTAAGAGTGTGAGCATGAGCATGAGCATGAGCATATTGAATAAAACACCTCATGTCATAATGCAAACAACCTTCTGCATGACGATAGTAAACAGTAGCGCAGCAGCAGCAGCAGCAGCAGCAGCAGCAGATGCACTGAGCCAGCCGACTAACCCGAAAGCGGCAACTAACTTACCTGCCGGCGCCGGCGCGGGCGGACATGAGCTTTCCGCTGCAAGCTCCGTCCTCCCCTCCCCTCCATCAAACCCCTCCCTCAATCCACACAATCACCCTACCACAAACCACCACAGGTACCAACAAACAAACAACCTCTAGAACACACAAGCACCTCCGCCTCACCCAAACAAAGCAGAAGCAAAAAAAAAAGACATCACAAACCACAATGACCGCCGAAAACCCTCACCCACGCGCCCCCAAACCCACCGACTTCCCCGCCCACCTCACCGTCACAATCACCCACCCACCACCCACCGCAACCTCCTCTCCATCCCCCTCCGCAAACCCAACATCCCCCAACATCCTCCTCCTCCTGCACGGCCTGGGCGACACGGCCGCCAACTTCACCGCCTTCGCGCGCGCCCTCCACCTCCCCGAAACCACCATCCTGACCCTGCAAGCCCCGCAGCCCCTCCCCTTCGACCTGGGCGGCTACCACTGGGGCGACGACGTGACCTTCACGCCCGCGGGGGAGCTGGACATGGACGCCGGGTTCGCGCGGGCGGTGCGCCTGCTCGTCCACGAGGTGATCGCGGGCGTTCTCGTCCGGACGTGCGGGTATCGGTGGCGGGATGTCTTGGTGTTGGGGTTGGGGCAGGGCGGGATGGTGGGGTTGGAGGTTGCTAGTGCTGCTGCTGCTGCGGCGGCGGCGGCGGCGGCGGCTGATTCTGGGGAAGACGGTGCATCATTGGGGTCTCCTACGCAGCAGACCGAAACGGATCGCTGGTTGGCCGGGGTGGTGTCGATCGGGGCCCCGTTTCCGTTGTCCGCGGTCAAGAATACCACCGCCCAGAAAAATCGGACGCCGGTGTTGGTGGTCGCGGGAAGGGATTCGGCGGCCGTGACGGAGAGCGCGGTGCGCCGGACGAAGGATCGGTTTGAGTTTGTCGAGGTCCATCGGTATGCCCGCCGCGGGGATGGGATGCCCCGGAATCGGGACGAGATGTTGCCCGTCATGCAGTTCTTGGCGAGGCGGTTGAGGAGTTGGAAGGGCGTGCCGGAGGGCAGTGTGGAGATCTCCTGAGCCCGACAAAAGAAAATGGGATGTTGTACGATATTCATTTTGGTTTCATAGTGGTACAGTACATACAGGGTGAAAAGTCTAGGGTGTATCTAGTCGACCTCCGCGAGAGCTTTGCGCGCTCGATCGATGGCTTGTCGCGTCTCAAGGGGAGACACCGGGACTGCCTCCTCCACGGGGCGTCCGCCGCGCTGCACAATCCCACGGAGTTGGTCCTCCGTCTCGAGCAGAGCCGTGCGGCCGTCCTCGCGGGCCTCGTTCTCGAACCAGGTCCGCGCGCTTTCCCACTTGCGCTGCTGGCGACGCAGCGAGTAGATCAAACCCACCGCTGCCACCGTGCAGGTCTCGTACACAGACGCGGCAGGCCAGGAGAGATAGGTCAAGATCGACAGCGCCGAGGATAGGGTGGTGGTCGACATGCTGAACAGCACGAGTCGCTGCGCCAACGCCTGCAGTGCCGGCGCCGTCGACTCGACCAGCTTGGTCCGTCGTGTGGATATCTGCGTTGGCCAGGATGGTTCTTCGGTCGGGCTAGACCCCGGAGTGGTCTCGACCAGTCCGGCCTGCTGGAACCGGCCAGCCGTCCAGATGACCTCCCTCTCAGCCTGACGCAGAAACTTGCGATCCAAGATCTCACCGGTAATCATGCCCACGTCATCCACGCGCCAGAAGAGCTTCCACCACGCAAGGCCCTTCCACGGCTTGCTGGCGAACCCTTCTTCCAGTGCGCCGCGGAGCTCCGTGTGCGCCTTTTCCGCCCACTCCGACACGGAACGATCCAGCCCATCCCTCACCTCCACCGGCACCAAGCCCAGCTCTTGCTCCTGGGTCCTCTGTGTCTCCTCCGCGACGACCCCCGCCTCTGCCGCATCCAGCAGAGAAGTGATCAGGGTGCGCAGCGAAGGATCCAGCGTACTGCCCGCCTCCGCCCGCAGCGCAGTCAGCCAATCCACCACCGGCTGGACACCACTGCTGTTCCACCCGCGTTCGTAGAGCGAGGCGTTCTGCACCGACTCCCGGAACTTGGCCAGCGCCTCGTCCGCCTTATCGATGTCGACAAACGCGACCCGGCCATTGTTGTACTTCTCCGGATGGGTCACCGGCAGCTCGATCGCGCCGTAGACCGACCCCGCCTCGTTCTTGAGATCCGAGCGTGCCATCAGCCCGCTGTAGGCCAGAAAGCCGTCGACGCCACTGCCGCACACGATGCTCCGGTGCACCGGGTACCGCACCATATTATGCCGTCCCGAATGCGAGGTCTGAATCGTCACCGTCGGCACCAGGAACGTATCGGCTGTGAACTTGGCGTTCGCTCGGGTATCTGCGCCCAGGCTGGTGATCAGGATCTCCAGGTTGCCTTGCTTCAGGATCGGCGAGGGAACCGAGATGGTCGGGAGGAGGTCATTGGGTATGCTCTGCGAAACTGGACCGTAACTGTTTTTCATCGCCGATTGGGATAGTTAGCCAATGTATTTCCTTTCCTGTTCATGGTAGATTCTTTAGACAGAGACCCACCGGATCAAGAGTCCCCTCTCCAAACCTCCAGCCCCCGCGCCCATTTCCTCCAACAAGTCCTCCCAGCTTTCCTTTCCGTTCAGGGGGTCTGCCAGCAGCAGTTTCACCAGTCTGCGCGCCGCACTGGCATCATTCAAGCCCAGCACTAAGCGATGTTAGCAAGCCATCGCCATGGTTAATCAATTAGCAGCAGGATGGAGGGAGATGACACTGGATGAACATACCAGCCACACGAATCACAGGGGTCTCCGACTCCAGACCCCTCATTGCCAGCTGCAACCGACTGAGATTGACCTGCTCGGGCGCAACATCTTTGAGCTGGTCGAGCGTCGTGTGGAGGCCTTTCAGCCGCGGAGGGATGTTGCGGCCACCGGCATGAACGACAGGAACGGTGTTATTGAGGGGTCGCGGAGCAGGTGCGGAGGGTATCGGATGAGTGTGGGGTCGGAAATCTAGGGGCTGTGATTGTTGTGATGAGTTGGAGGAAGCAACGCCGGTGGTGCTGGTGGCACGACGCGCAAGACTGAGGGCGGTTTTGGTGTTTCGGCGCCAGGTAGAGCAGGAGGGACAGTAAAAGACCGTGGCGGAGTCTCGACCCGCGTGCGCAAGGCTCGCGGTGAGCGAGCCGCGTAGTTTGGGAGGCATTGATGTGAATTGAAGGTTGGCAAGAGGATGAAATAGAAGACAAAGGGAGGAAAGCGAGGCCGCCGGAGCAAGCAAGGTATCGGTGGATTGAAGTTGGTGGTTGGTCTTGGCGGGCCGGAAACCAGCCGGATAACTTCCACCACATGTAAGGTACCAAGCATGATTTCGGCGGGGTCGATTCTCCTGTTCCATTATCTAGAGATTTATGGCTAATCTCCTACGCTGGTCATACTACAATAATATCAAACAGCCGAAAGGCGGGGCCGGAATATGAGAGCAGAATTCATGGTGTATCGATTCATCAACTCATAGTTCAGACGTCACGGACGCCTAGAACCGCTTGTGTGCAGGAATTACATGATTTATCCCCCGTCCGCCAACTCCAGTCTTTGATACAGTGCTTGCCACCAGTGCGATCGGCCGTTTAATCCAAGGTGGTCGTCGCTGGGCAAGATCACTCGCCCGTTGGGTTCGAAGCTGTGAGTTTCGTTCAATACAAGGGTGAAGCAGTTGCACGCCTAAAATTGCAAGGAAGGATATCTGTCCATGTGTGCCACTTTCGCCGAACCGGCAGTATCTCGGTTAAAATCTGTCTTGTCTGACGCTCATGCCTCCCGGGAAACGGGTGCAGCGTCTCGTTGTCGACGAGTTTTGCCCGAACCAGCCGACCTAGATAAATTAGAACCTGCCGTTCAACCTTCGGAAGGGAGCCAAACTTACATGCTGATTCTGCGAGCCACTGTGGCCAGACCGGCATCGTTGTCGGCTTCATGCTGCGCCCGCTCGAGAGCAATGCGTCGGTCCTCTTCACTGCGTCGGATGACTTCCTCCTGAGAAGGAGGCAGGCGTTCGTTCTGCAGATCGACCTTGCGCGCATCTTCAAAGTTCGTGATGGCTTGCTTGATGCCCTCCGCACCCAACATCAAAGTACCCGCCGGAAGACGACCACCAGCCGCGGTCTTGAGCTCAGTGACTCGTTCGGATTCTTCACGGAGCACCTGGAACACACGCGAGAGACGGCCGATGGCCAGGATCTTGTTCTTGATGGCACGACGCTTGAATTCGCTGCTCTCCACATCCATCTGGGCCGCTGGAGGTGACGAGGGCGCTGTAGGTGATACAGAAGTAGGAGTCTCTTCTTCCAGCTCCTCCTTGGAGCAGGTGTTGAGGATTGCAATCAACATATCCGTGATCTTCTCACCGACGAAAGGAAGGGACCAGGTGAAGACGTCCATGAAGTTCGGCAACCAGTACGGGTGGGGGGTGCAGTTGAACTGACGGATGTTCATGACGTTGTTCTCATACTTCAAGACGGCGGCTTTGTTGTTGTAGACGTCCAGGTAGTTGGGAGCGCTGAAAATGGTCATGACACTGGGGAAGCCCGTTGTCCGGGTCTTGCGGTACATGCGATAGCCGGCATCTTGAGCTTCGTGCGCGCGAATGATGGAAAGAAGGTTGTTCTTTTCGAGGAAAGCGCAAGCCGCAGGATATGAGAAGAAGTACGAGCAGCCTCGCACGCTGTTGTGAATGAAGTAGTCTCCGGTCTTCTCCTGTCCGAATTCTTCCAAGGGATCGGCCCAAAGAATATCACACATCAGGCCGTGGGTCGGAGGTTCTCTGAAACGGTCGATCTGAGGAGCGCGAGTCAGCTAGCGCCTCGCCAAATGACCAGAAGAAAAACATACCGCCTTGATATCCTCCAAAGTATGCAATTCAGGGCTCAAGCCACCGTGAATACACAAGAATTGCTTGTTCATGACCGCCGCCAGCGGCAGCGAGCAGAAAGATTCAATGCAAGCCTCGTAAATGCGCTCGCTGTACTTGTGCTTACACTCCAGCTTAAAGGTGAAGTAGTCCGTCAAATGTCTACATTCGTGATTACCCCGCAGTAACCAGAGAGTGTTGGGGTACCAGATCTTCAAGGCCCACAGGTAGAGCACACACTATTGCGGAGGGTCAGACCGAAGCGGCTAGCAACCGTGGCAGGACGGATACTCACCTCGATACTAAAGTAACCTCGGTCGACATAGTCACCGAGGAAGAGATAGCGGGTTTCGGATGGGTCGCCACCGACTTCGAAGAGCTTCATTAGGTCGTAATATTGACCGTGAACATCACCGCACACGGTGATGGGCGCATCCATCTCCAGTAGGTTGGGCTCGGCTCTGAGCAGCTGCGTTCCAGCCTGTATGATCCATAGCGCTTGGTCTTCCGTAAGACGACCTTCCCGGTAGAAGTGCTGTTTGAGAAACTGGAGGTTGGGCTTGGAGGGGTCTTCAGGAGACCAGAACTGATCGTCCGACGGGGTGTTCAACGCCGGCGCTTGCACCTCTGGATGGTTGCCATGCGATTAGCGGGATTCTTTTCGCAAGTGAGTCGGTATGTTGAGGCAGGGAACGTGGCAAACCTTTGATGACTCGCTCGAGGGTAGACACCTGAGTGCCATCTTCCATGACATGTAATGTGAAGTCGATCTCCGGGACCGGCTTCTTCTCCGTCACCGCACGCGCGATGTTGCGATCCATGGTGATTAAGGATTCGAGGCACAAAGGAGGTTGAGTTTTGGACCAGAATGAATCGCAAGCACGTTGTGCCCCGGAGGATGAAGGAAGAGGAGGGGAAAAGGGGAAGGGCGACAGGCGCGGCGGGCCAGTTGTTGGTGGTGGTGGTGGTGGTGTTGGTGGGGGGTTAAGCGCGGGATGGGGGATTTCCCAGCCGAGACACCAGAGAAAGAGCAGAGCAAGAGGAAGATTTTGTGGCAAGATCGAGCTGCAGGGATGATCTCGGGGCGAAAAGAAACCAGAAAGGTGGAGAAGAGGAACCCGATAACAGGGTCGGGAGGGAGGGAGGAGTAGAAGAGGGGGGGGGGGAGAGTTAGTGGGCAGTGGACAGTGGGCACTAAAGTAGAAGATTTTTAAGGATTTAACGATCTTATATCAGATGGGGGGGGAAGAAGTGGGAATTGAAGGCCTGGCCAATGCAGACAGAGACACTGCGAAAATAATAGGAGAAAGAGGGTCACTTGGGAGTTCACTTGGGGGTTCACTTGGGGCTTAACTAGACAGAGAAACTGAGACAATGCCACCGTGCCACACGTTGTGAATACAGTAACTAAGTAACTTAACACTGGTAGATAAGCAAGAGGGGCTAGGTATACAATTTATTGTAAGGTCAGGGAAGACAAGAGGGAAGGCTGTCAGACGAGCTGAAACCGGGTTCTGCGCTCTCGTGTGCTTCTCTTCAAGGCTCAAGCTGATGAGCGGCGATGGCTGATGAAGATGATGATACTCCGTAGTAGGTAGATAATCACATTGGTCAAATTGGATTCATTCGGCTGCAATTCGACGTCAGACCCAACAAACCGTATTGACAGGTAATAATCAGCCGCAGTCGGGGATTACCGCCCCGTGACGGTCCCTGTAACCTTCCCATTGCTCCATCAAGGCGGGGAACTCTCCAGCTCAACTATACTTTCCTCAAGCAACTCCTCTATTGACACATCGATGGGAATCCCTCCTGCTCACTGACAGTAATACTGATCATACACACAAATCCCAGTATCTCTCAGCATGTACGAATCCTACCGTAAGTACACCGTCCCATCCCCTCCCCCCCCCCCCCCCCCATCCATCCTCTATCAGCATTCTGACCTCCTCAATCCAGGCCCTCATCCCCTCCTAGCCCAAGTCCCCTTGACCGTCTCCCCATTCATCAACCTCCCCACCACCGTCACCCTCCCCTACACCTACAAGTCGGTCCCATCCACCATCCCGCCCTCCGTCACCGTCGACCCCAGTAACCCGGACCTCAAACCGCGCTACGTAGTCTCCTCGAGCGGGGAGCACGCCGCCTCCCCGGAGGAGATCCTCGCCGCGTGCAACGCCCTGGAGCAGCACCTGAACAAGACCCGCCGCGACGCCGAGAAAGCCATCCGCGACTGGGAGGAGTCCATCGTGCAGCGCGACCTGGCCGAGAAGCGACGCGTGGCGCCCGGATGGCTGGACCGGGAGGAGAAACTCCTGCGGCCGATCAACGCGGCCACCGGGTCGGGGTCACCCGAGGGAGGAGCAGCGCAGTCGAGCTTGCTGGACAGCCTGTCCGCTGCGGATCCGGGGGCGGCTGCTCTGCCATCAATGGTGCCGCGCGATGAGGGAGAGGAGCTGGATCGGGCGTTTGGGGGGTTGAATGTGAAATGAGCGGGGGACACATCTGCTTGGGCTTGGGCTTGTTAGGCCATGAGCTTATCATGCTCATGTGACGAGGACTCTATCTCCTAGAAGATACGCGCTTCGAATTGGCGCTGTCGGTGTGCCATGGGTGCTGCACGCGCAAGATGGGCCATGCAGAAAGGGCCCCTTGCTGGACGGCGGCACGTCAGACCAGACGGCGAAGCCTCGCATCAACACGCCGTCGTGTTTGGAACTGAGGCCCCAGGTACACAGCCTAGACTAGGCTGTATGTCGCGCAGTGTGCATGAGCCGAAACAAACCGAACGAATGACTAGAATTGTTCAGATTTGGGGACAGTGCAGGATTGTCATAGAAGGCAGTAGAGAGAGACAAACAATTCAAGCTACTATCAAGCTACACATCCCAATCCAGACCATCGAAGTTGCAAAAGCCCTCACAGCTATACTAAGTTGAACAGCACAAACTGATCACCCGAACAATAAAGAACCGTATACCTCTAAAAAGTATTGTATAGGAGAACGACGACCTCGCAAACCGGAGCTCCTCCTCAGTTCCCGCCCGCGGTTCCGCAGCCTAGTCAGTTACGATTACGACGGCAAGCTCCCCGCCGACCCAAACTCCATCCATCACAATTTCAATTTCTCTTCTCATCCTCATTTCTTCCCCTCCCCCAACCCTCACACCCAAACTCAACTCTCCAAACAACAGCCCCTCCCTCACCTCGTCACTCCACCCCCAAAATCAAAAATGGAACCCCTCACCACCGCCCCCGACACAACAACCTTCACCCCGCTCGCGGAGCACCAATCCCGCACGCCCAGCTCCTTCCACACGGGCCCAGCCATCCTCTACTACCACCGCCAGGACTGCCACCTCGTGGTCCTCGAGCGCGACCTCCTCGCCAACCCGACCCTGCGCGCCTTGCAAGCCAGCCGCAACACGAATGGCGCTGCCACTGACACCACCAGCACCAGCACCGCAACGAGCGAAGAAGATGCATCCCCCAAGGAACTAACGCTCTCCAACATCACCGTCTGGGTGACCTCCGAGTACGCTCCCCCTCTTCCCTTTCCACCCATTAT
>KZ825635.1:0-13563 GCA_003184685.1 Aspergillus indologenus CBS 114.80
AATTAATTATATAAATAGCTAATCTATATTTATAATCTATTTAAAAATATAATAATTTAAAAATCTAGTTTTTAAACTATAAGCTTATTATTATTTTTTTTTTTTTTTTTTTTTTTTTTTTTTTTTTTTTTTTCTTTTTTTTTCTTTTTTTTTTTTTTTTTAATTTATTAAAAAAATAGATAATAGCTACTAAATAATAAATAATAATAATTTAGATTTTAATAGCTATTATTATAGTTTTAGTAATAACTACTATAATTTAAAATATTATTATTATTTATTTTTAAATTATAGTAAAGATTTTTAATTATTAAATAATATTTTTAGTAAAAAAAAGTTTTATAAACTATTTAATAATTATATAATAGTTTATTATATATTTATATAAAAGTAATATTAGTATCTATTAATTTATAAAAAAATTAAAAATAATAATAATAACTATAGTAATAGTATTAGTAGTAGTATTAATAATAATAATAGTAATAATAATAACAAAAATATAGGCTATGGTTTATATTAGCTATTATTTTTATTTATTTATTTTTTATAATTTAATTTATAGTCTATAGTCTATTAAATAATAAAAATAAAATATTTAATTATTTTTAATATTTATTAATATTATTTTAATAATTTAAATCTAAATAGACTTTTAATTTAATAGATAATTAAAAATAAATTAAATATTTTTTTTACTTTAGCGGGCTATAGGCTTATAAATTATATTATATTTAATAATAAATTTAACTATTAATTTAAAAACTAAATATTAGATTAAATTATAATTTTTAATTAAAATTTAAAACTATATAATAAAAATAGTAGAGAAAATATTAAAAACTACTATAAACTATATTAGCTATTTATTTTAATATAATTAGTTTAGATTTAATTTATTAATTTTAGTAGTATATACAGCAGCAGCAGCAGCAGTATTAATATTATTAAAAAAAAATAATATTATTTATAAAAAATATAGATTTATAAAAATAACTATAAAATATATTTATATATATTTATATAATTAAATTATTAGTAATTTATTATTTTTTTAATACTATAGTTTAGATTAGTTTAAAATTTTTATAAAAATATACTTTATTTTATAAAACTATAGTATTTAACTAGTTATTATTTATATAATCGGCCGGCGCTAAACAGCTGTATAATACTAATTTAATATATAATAATTAATTTTTAAATATATTATAATAAAATAGTATAGTTTAAAAATCTTAACGGCCTGTTAGAGGATTATTTATAAAAAAATATTTTTTTTTTAAAAAAAAAAAAAATAAATAGTAGTAGTAGTAGTAGAATATAGATATATTAAAAAAAATATTTTAATATTTATAAAATATCCGCGGCCGGCGCTTATTTATATTAAATAACTAATTAGTATACTATCGGCTAATTCTATTATAATAATATATATAATATATATATATTTTTAATTAAAAATATATATAATAGTCTGCAGCCCCAGCCTTTAAGCTGCCGAGCAAAGTAAGGATATAAGGCTTGTATAATAAATTATAAAACTATATTTATACAGATTTTAGTTATAAATATCAAAAAAAAATAAAAACTATAAAACAGCTAGTTTACTAATTATAATATATTAGTATTATATTTATAAATAATCTACTATATTACTAAATTTATATTTAAAATAAATCTTTTTAATTAATTTAGCTATATTAATATAGCCAAAACTACTAAAAAAAATAAAAAACTAATAGATCTTTAGATAATAAGTATAAATATTAAAAATACTATATAATAAAAATAATAAGCCCGCGGTTATAGAAAAAATATAAAATAAAAAATAAATAAATAATAGAACAAAAATTACTGCAGATAAGAATATAGGGTTGCGTATTGTATATTAATATTATTATTTATTAAGAAGTTATAGGGTATACCGGGCATGTTCTTAGATCCAACCACCTTTATAGCTATGCCGCAATAGGCGGGCTGAGTCCTCTCAGGCTCCTTAGATTAAAGAATATGAATTGAATTGAATTGAATTAAGCACAGGCGGTCCATGGCTTCCTGACTGACGGGATGCGCTTTCTATTACTTAAGCTCGACAAGGATGAAAGCCTGTTTAAGATGAATGAGGAGACGCGCACACATGATAAATGAGAAAACCCGTGTTGCGGCAAAGCCAGACTGCGGCACCAACGTGGAAAGGTAAACGAGAGAGTCGACGATTTCCCCACGTGTGAGCAGGAAGCGGTGATGTGAATGAGGTAGAGTGTGCCAACGGATTGGCAGAGACCTGATGAGATAGAGACACTCCGGTCGGGAGCCGAGCATTTGCGAACCGATGTCCGCGGATTCTGCGTTGAGGTCAGCGTCGTGACTGAAACCGTCAAACAGCTGCACATGGAAATTGATTTAGACGCAACGTGATGGGCTCTACTCCTGTGCCGAAATACTGCACAACCCGCAAGCACATGGAAAGCGACCCAAGGCTCCGTGGTCAGTCAGCTGTGGAAGCGATGCTCGAACAGCCCGACTGGGATGTCCTTGGGTGGGTGTAACCCACACATTTTAGGCTCATCTTTACCCAAGCCTGTTGCAACAGCTGTCGACAAAATTCGTTCCCGAGAGCCAGCAGGAACGAAACACTACCCCCACCGAGATGCTGCTGTCTTGCCGTCCATCTTGCATGCACTAGTGCAACCATACAGTCTCAAAGCCCATGAAATGGCTTTCAAAATCTCCCAGCAATTTGGTGTGCAACCGTCCCTAGGCACACGCACGGAGGCCTAATCATTACGACTTGAATGATCATAACTGCCTAGAATCTCATACACAAGTCGGCACCATACTGACGTATAGAAGAGGCGCAATAAAGCTCTGCCTGTTTAGCGGGCGATGCTCCTTTTAGACAAGGGCTAGAGGCTTGCAACTGCGAACAGTCCTGTCGAGCCTGTCACAACGAATATAACATCAAGCTATCAGAAGAACGGTTATCAAGGCAAGGAGATGGTTATCTTCACGCCTTACACTGCGCAGAAGAATGTATATCGCACAGCGCCTTTCCGTTTGCGAGAACCTCTACCTGTGAGCCGTCAACCAAAGGTTGAAACCATCGACTCCATACAGGAAGGTGAAGCCAAGCTCATCGTCCTGTATGTCGCGAGTTCTTATGCTCAGACACGCGATGATCTGGAATTTGTGGACGATCACAGATGCAACGTGCGCAGTATCGGGTCGTCTTTTCGATTCCAGTTACTCTCGTGTGAAAATGGACGACACTTGGAAGGTAAAAGCTTCCTTTAGTATGCGCACTGAGTCTTTTTGTTCATCCTTTCTCCCAGGTGGCTGGCGTTATCAGCCAGCTACATCAGGATGCGTGGATTCCAAGTCGTGTTCGCGACATACTTCGTGCGCAGCTGAAGGAACACACACAACTCGGAGTCATATTCTGCTTCGAATGAATTACGTCTCGCGATAATACTGGGAATGATTGCCACACCTACAGGAGGTGTCTGCACAATGCGGACAATGTAACTGAAACCCCTTCGCTTTCTGTTCCCTGGGCTATTATTCAACTGACTGACACTTGGTACAGGTCGAATGCACGTGGAGGCAAGATTACTCGACGGGTCCTTCGTGGCCCTAAAATCTGTGACCCCGACACCGGACGACGGGGCATGGGCGATTGTTGTTGATGAGATTAGGAAGGTCCTGGAACCCCCCGGGCCTGGGCACCTCGGCGAATCGGTGGCCCCGAGGAAGGGGCTGTGGTTCGTTGGGGTCAGCCTGTGGGCAAGGAAGATTGGTCATCACTCTGCTATGGGGTCACGGAAGACGTATGGAAGCACCTTGTTGTGATTGAAAAAAGGACGACAGCATCATGGCTTGGTCAAACAAAGTCATAATCATGGTCCCAGTCCCGGACAAGACCGTTCAACTCCGCATCATTGTCATGGAAGGATTTTGGCCCGTGGATGCAGAATCCTAGTTACAGTGGCTCCAATAAGGATGCTGCCGACAGAACGGACAATTTGGTCCCGCTGAATTGATCGACCTTAGTGATGAGGGGCCAGGTGAAGGCGCAGCGAGGGACTCCGCATGTTGCAGACACTTCTGTGCTTCATCCCTGGAGACGCCACATTCGTGGGCAATCGCCGAATCAGAGGCTTCTCAGTCCCAGCGATATAAGAGGTGCGAATCACAGACAACGCTCTTACTGCCTTGGTTGGGCACAATGGCTGAATGCAGTGGTAATATGCATGAGCGTCTCGCACTCATCGGTACATCTCTTCACAACCGGATCAATGAAAGGATGTGGTGCTCCAATCGCAGGACTCCCATGAAGGATGCTGCAATAGCTGGGACATAAAGAATACAGCTTCCAACCAGAAACTCAAGAGTGGCTTCAGATCAATCATGCACGCCAGGTGTCCGGATCTTTACCTAGTGTTTGTTCTAGTTCCGCCGCAGAACATCGACCGTCGAAACGACCCCCGCTTGATTAATTTCGACTGTGTCGCCTGGGAGAAGAGTTAGACTGTTGCTGTGTTTTCATGAAGTTGTCCCGATGACTCAAGTTCTATCTTCTGCAGCGATGCTTGATCCTTCCGGTTCCTCAGCACGGGACGCAAGGGACATCTTTCACATCCTAATGCTGCTTGTCGAGCGAATCTATAATTCTATATGCCACACGGACTGACCAAGAAAGCCATGACACCTAGCCCGGGATCGACTACCCCTTTTTCTTTCTCGCACATCCACAATCTTTGACATGAAAAGCTAGCATGTCAATAACTCTATAAACAGGAGCAAACAATGCTCCATGCCTGCCGAGGTCTTTGATACTATTAAAGCCTGGCAGTTGAGAAAACAAATCCAACTGGCGTTCGACGTTATCCAAAGCCCGGCATTGAGAACCGCGAATAATACACCCAGAAGATGGCAACATTCACAGAAACTGTTCAGTGGCCCACAAAGACGTCCGATGCCGAAATTCGGGTCAAGCGCCAGCGCGAGGTGGCAGACACGCCCGCTCGAACCGGTGCCCCGGGAAGTGGGTATATACGGAAGGTCGAAGAGCATATTGAACACTTCGGATCGAAGATAGCAGACGCCAATGATCCAATCCATAGAGCCTAAATGTATGGCAATGTTCTTCCCAGACTGATTGGGGGAGTTCAATGAGGAATTGGTTATACAGTCTATAGAATTTGAGGAAAAGAAATACACCAAGGCAGGTTAAGTCGCCGGGGCCGTCGATGTTCAAAAGGTGGGGATCTGCGGGAAGGAAAAATGGGGAGGAATAAGGGATTAAGGAATAGCCTCAACTTGGACATGAATACTTTAAATTGGTCTGCGTATGAAAACTTAGTCACTTCATTGTTTCTTAGAAAAACCGGTATGTAATCTTACAACAGAGCTACTATAGATTTCTGTTGGCCCCACTCGTCTAATAAGCTTGCACTTGACACAAAAGATCCACTCACTAACATTAGTATGGCGGCGGGTCCAGGTTGAAATCTATTACCATACCGTTTACATCCAGGAAACATGAGTGTGACAGTTACAACAATTACCAGCATCCTTTCCAATCAATCCTGTAAATCGGCCATAATGTGGGCATCTACAACTCAAACAAGCGTCTTTTTATCATTAAACAGATATGTATTCATCGCAGGAGCTGGGTGCAAAACCAGGAAGGTGGTTAGCATATCTACTCAAAATAATAATAGTTATCAGCACAGGCAGGTTTTTCTATACCAATGTAATAGTATCGGAATTGCTTATATCTCTACCAAAACACTTCTTACATCAGGGACTCTTTCAGATTCTTATAAGCCAAAGGTATAATTCCCAGGGGGTTATTATTAGGAGATCCTCTTTTTATTCTTTTCATTAGGGCTTTTAGGGTCTACCTCTCTCTTGTATTCTTTTGAGATGTATTCTATATGTAATAGTATATCAGAGAAAAGGATTACCTGGGAAGGTCTACTGCTTACTTAAAGAGGTTCTGTCCGGTTTTATTGGAATTACTGCCGGTTTCAATAACCAGTATTATTAAAAACAGCTATCTAGAACATAAATTTAGCTTTTCGGAGCCTAAGTTGTGATTCCATTGGACACCAAGATATATGTCTCGGTATCAATGAGAAACAGAGTTATTAGTGACATTCTGGGGCTTTGTCTATATTTCAAAGTGGTTGTAATCAATTATAAAGGGGTTGACATAGGAATTGATGAGTACTCTCATCATTCATAGACAGGCAAATGGGCCGTTGCTCAGTGTCTAGATTGTGGGACAATGATCGCTTTAAAAGAGTATGAGCCAGTCGGGATATTAGGAAATAGGGGGCACCATCCCCTGCCTATCACATAAAAGCTTTGCGCAATTGCTGTGATATTCAGCGCAAATGAGATGGGCCTATACTTGGTCTCCGGGGGTGGGACAGAGGGCGTTTGTAGGTCCTAACACGCCTCACCGGTTCGGAGGCCATGTCAACTTCTGTAGGGTATTGTACCCATACCATGATTTTCGAAGCTCTTAATCTAATAACACAGCAAAAACCAAGAGAAAAGAGAATATTTAACCAGGTTAAAAGCCTGATGAAGTCTGCTCTTCTGATAAAGAGACATTCGTGAGCTGTAATTTGCCCATGGCAAGGAACCAACTGGTTTTGAATCCCAGGGGCAGTATACACGAGTACGGCAAGTACAGGAATGCATTTCTGGATATCAGGCAATGTGGCTAAGAGCTTCATCACCTTCAAAGTCTACTGGGTGTTCTTTCCTCCCATGGCATGTGCTCAGAGAATCGTAGGTCGATGACGTAACAGTATCAAGGTGACGGACACTTGGTTCACAGATTCATTGGCTCGCGACGTGCAAGCGCTCGTGGCGTTTGATATAGGGGCTGAGGGCTGGCTGGGCAGCGGGCTTGTCGTTTGCATGTGGCGAAAGAAAGATGTTGGGCACACCTAGCAGGCTGTACAATATATACCTACCAGTAGAGCTGTATTGAGGCCGCGAGTAATGCGACAGTGTACCAGACAATGCTACTATTGCCATCACATCCCAGAAACAGGGATTTGCTATCTCATTGTTCACGAATTCTCCAGCTCCATACACTGGATTGGAACTTCTTTGCCATTCACAACGAGAATCGCGGTATCAGCAACCGCATCATGAGTGAAGGCTCACCCAATTTCAGGCATGCGCATCCCGAGCTATACTGGCCTGATGACCTGCCCCGACTGCGCGAGATGGCGCAGCCGTACAAGATGCAGGAGATCGCGAGAGCCCGGAACTATATCATCGCTGCCCTAGCCACCCACGGGATCAAGTATCGGATCGAGGTTAACGACAAATGGTCCAAAGCCGTCTGGCTCTGGATGGACTGTAGCCGGAGCGAGTTGCTAGCTGCGGTATCTGCACTTCCCAGGTAAGGGGAACTACCCTTATTGATACATTGAACGTTCCACAGGCTCTTGGTAGCTTTCCTTCGCGGGGAAACCTTGAGAATTAGTACATCAACCATTTAGCCCTACCACAACACTAACCGGAAAGTCCATCAGCGTCATCCGCCCCGGGACCTCCGACCAAAACGACCCCAATCCCTTCCGCCCCGACCTTTTTGTTGTCATATCCGAGGACCAGCGACTGATTGAGGTCCACTGCCACTGCGAAGGCATGTCGTGGTTCGATCAGCTCAGCCTCTTCCAGCGGGAGCTGTGGCTCGATGTCAAGAAGTTCGGAGACGAATCCGTCGAGTGGGATCGACAAGGCCCGTTACCACCCAGCTTCCTGGAACGGTACCTGCGACTAATCCAGTACGCGGGGACCCGGCCCAGCGAGGTGCACGCGGTACGTACGCGATTGGATCGCCGGGGAACGATGGCTCTGGTGCACATGTATAAGTTTTTCAACCCTGTGCGGACTCACGAGGATTGGGACTGCGTGCAGAGACTGAAGCATACCTTCGGGGCATGGAGGGATGATCAGTTGTATAATTCGAGGTTTTGCTGAGGTTGATAGGGTTGAAAGGGTTGGCGGAGGGATCGTCCTGGTTTGGCTTTTGGAATATGGTACGGGAGATATAGGATCGAACTTATTCTTGTCTGCCCACCTCATATCGTACTCTTGGCCATCTCTGGATTCGCATTTGCAGTAGAGGAACTTGATGGTTGATGAGATGGAATGTCATGTGACATCGATCACATGATGTTGATCTGTGGCCCAGTGGGAGCGGGCCGCCCCTCCGCCGCCCCTCCCGCGTTCCAAGTTCCCTGGGCAGCTTGCCGCTTCTCCCATCCTTCATCCTCTCAGTGATCCTCTCCCCAACCCCCAACCTCCCTATTTTCTCTCACCATGCGGACCATAGATGCCCTTCCACACGAGCTTCGAAGACGAATTGCCATTCTGGTGAGACATGAACTCTGAACTCTTCAAAACACGCAGAGCTCACACACTAAGCAATACTCGCAGGTCCTAAACCATTCCTGGCATGACCTAGCTTCTCTCAGTCGAACAAGTCGCACCTGGTACACCATCGCCGTCCCTGAGCTGTACCATGATCTCAACCTCAAGTTTCACGACTGCTCCAGCTTGCAGGAGGACATTGCCGAGCTTCACGAAGACGGCCTGGGCAGACACTATTTACGCTATACGCGTCATCTTGATCTTGTCTGTCTGCAGGCAAGACCGTCGCTGACGAACAAGCAGCTTCAGTATCAATGGCGAAATACCTGGTCAGCCCAGCTGTCCTTATTCAAAGCTCGGCCAGCTCAAGACAGCTTTCTGCAGGCTGATCTGACCACAAGCGACGCTCATGCCCTTGAGTCGTGGCTCGACCACTATCACGAGGAGAATTGGGAGCCGCTCGTCGCGGTGCTTGCGCGGTTGCAGCACCTGCATGAGTTTCATTTCTTTGTGCGGGATTCCTTTCCTCCCGCCCTCGCCCAGACCCTTCGCCGATTCCACCCGGCGTGCCGTATTAACATCTGGACCCATCCATTTCTACCCGTCAGTAGCCTGGACAAAAGATCTTTTTTTTCCGAAGGAGCACGGGATTTTGTTGACATCTTGCAAACATCGCCACTCCACACCCTAAACACGGCTTACACAATGAGTTGGGATCCAAAGCTTAAATCCAACGGGCACTTCCCACTCGTCTTCGAGACCCCCAATCTGAGGCACTTAATCATGACACCAGAATCCAACGGTTATCGTCGCCCGCTCGCGCAGATTAAACAAGAGTGGCAAGCGCTTCTCGCGACTTCCGACATCAAGCCTCCCCCTGCGGCCGCCGCCTCCCTAGAGTCACTGACCTTCGACGACCGTAGGGCAGACACCGCGATGGAGCATATGCTTCTCAGCCTCACGACGATGGTCGACCTCTCCCAACTCCGATCCTTGGAGATCGGGGTATACGCTGAGCCGGATCTGCTAGCTCGCGTGGCCCCACGCCTCACCGGGCTAACCCGTCTCTACTTCAATATGGTCCCAGGGACAACTTACCAGCGCATTGACATGGATATGGACTCAACAAGAGCTTCCGAGGGTTTTCCCAATGTCGGCGATGTCGAAGGTATGATCCTCGCCGTGCAAGCATTTCGACCGCTCCAATACCTTTGTCTGCGCGGATTGCGCAGCTTCGCCTCGTTGGCCCGGATCATCGCTCACCACGGCCCCACGCTCAAAGGTTTGGGCGTCGAAGCCGATGGGACACAGCATGAGTATCCAGACACTGCGGATGGGAAGTACCCCGTCACCGTAGGCGACCATATCCGCATGCTGGCCCCGCTCTGCCCCGCGCTGAAGGAGCTGCGCCTCGCGCTGCAGCGCACCATGGGAAATGCCCAGGAATGCGATATCTATCGCGCCATTGGCCAGTCGTGGCCTAGCCTTCGCATCGTGGTCCTGGATCTTGACTGTGCTCCTAGTATCGGACTAGATAGACATAACCAGGAGGAGCGGGAGTGGCATCAACGGTGGGACGCGAGACCGCAGGAGGCGCAGTGTCGGCATCATCAGTCTCCGCAGCAGCTACATCAGCAGAATCAGGAATGGATTGCAAGATTGGTTGAGCTTGGGGTGAATAAGGCGACGACGAACGCTGCGTCGTATGCGGCGGAGGTGGCGGAGGATGAGTCCGAGGATGAGGGATACGACGAGATGCTATCCGACCTTATGCCCAATCACGAATGCTTACGAGAGCTCCTCATCAACGCCGCCATGGACGAGACTCTCGTCGCCAGCATCTTCAACCTCATGCGCTCCCACCAACCGACGCGGGCCCTTCGCCACCTCCGCGTCAAGCTGGGGTTCACCTACCGCTATGGAGAGTGGCTGGAAAAGGTCATCCGACAGCTGAGCCCTTCGTTCCTTGTGTCTCGATCAGATCTCTACCCCCATTCGGACTCCGAAGTCCGGATCCAGGAGATCGGACGGGCCGCGTGGCAGCTGTGGCGCGAAATGGACGACTATGTTATTCCAAGTTCTTGCCCTATGCCGAAAAAACTGCAGTTGATTCTGAAAGAGCTGTGGCCGCTCGATTCCGATCGCAACCGGAGTAAGCGCTGGGACGAGATGCCGCTGCTGGTCCAAAGCTTTCCTTTGGAGGTTGGCGGTGCTTGAGCAAGGATGGCAGGTGGATCATGATTGCAGGGGTAGCATGGCCAGCGGGTGGATTTCAATATTCAATGAATCTGGTAGCGGAATATTGTCAAAATCCCAGATCTGATACGGTCACTCCTGGCCGCAGCAATATCTAGAAGCTGCCAGTATACCCGACAGGTCTGAGCTTGGCTATGCGTATGTCTGTAGCAACATTTTGTCGCCCGGATTGCTCAAGTCTCGCTTGCAGTAGAACAGGAGAATAGTGCACGGAAGCTTGTGGCTGCTTGGAAAACCTTCTTCTGATTGATAGTATCTCTTATTCAGGTCCAACTCTGCATTGTCCTTTCATACCAGTTAAACGCAAAGATTGAGAGATAAAGATTTATATTATCGATGCTATGTACATGAGGCACCAGCGACAGCCCACGAAGGGTACTCCAGTTATTGATATTAGTTATCTGAATTTAGGTGATAGCCGACTCATGTTCGTCGAGGTAAAGAGAAACGCTTCCCTGTATTGAACCTTGACATCTGGAATGACAACAAACGGTTCCTAGAACTGTCCCTCTTCAGAGCTAGACCACTGAAGTCTGGTCCTTATCGTAGTATTACCTCTGTCGCTGCAATTGCAAAATGAGAGTGGCGATGGATTATGCTCGGAATCAAGCATGACTGTTTAGGGTTTGGAGAAACTGCTACCTAGTAGGTAGGTTGAGAGAGGGGTCCGTACCGCCCCGGCGTCCTACCAAGATGTGATATTGCAGCTGCCCCAGGATGGTCTTTCCTAGGCCTTGGTATCCACCTTGACTGCCTTAAGACGGGTCTCGGCGGGCATTTCGGTTTGAAAGAACCAGCGCCCCATTACGTTGAAGATGGTTTACTATGGCGGGATTGCTGAAAAGCAATGGAAGGAGGCCTGCCCAGGCAGAAGTCAATCAATGGCTTGTTTGCCGAATCAAGTAAGGCAGCAGAAGACGATAGGACTATGTTGGTTAATAATTTTGCCGGTCATAGTTAGTTAGCTGTTATTGCGTCTTTTCCCGTGCGTACTAGACAATCCGGGCGCTACGTACCCTATGTAGATTTCGGTACAGTACTCCGTACATTGGAAGCACCGTTCATTGTCGGCCAATGGCCATACAGACGGCCTGAAACAATCGGTTTAAGTACTCATTCAACAGACATGGTGAATGTTTTGCTGATTAGTCTTCCAGCTGGTCCTGAGACATGCATGACAGGTCCAACCTAATGCTGGGGTTGACTATCCCCGGGATTGCGTGATGTTCCTGCTTACCGAGAAGCTTAACCCGAGGCCAACAACGACACCCAGGGACTCCAGGAGTCCGCCGTGCTGGACGAGCGGTACGCGGCCCAGGTCCCGTCGAGCTTCACGGACGCGCAGCTCGCCACCCTCCCCACTAATCTTGTCACCGCTGGCGCGGATCGGGCGGATTGTCGTGGTCGCGGGGACGAAGAGTGCCGAGGAGGCGAAGGATCTGGGGGCTACGCATGTGGTCGATCGTACGGGGAAATCTGGGCGGGAGATTGCGGCCGAGGTGCGGGTGATTGTCGGTGATGAGCTGCTCTATGCCCTGGATACGATCAATCCGCCCGAGAGTCAGTGGATCGGCGTGGAGGCGTTGTCGAATTCTCAGACGGGCAAGCTGGCGAGGCTGATTCCGCGGGGGGTGGTGGATGAGTCGCAGCTCTCGGTGAAGAAGGGGGCGGGCTTTGAGACGGTGAATGTGATGGGCGTGTCGACCGCGAGACCGGCGACTGCGGGGCCCTTGTGGAATCGCGTGCCCGGCTGGGTGGCGCAGGGGAAGATCACGCCGACGGGGTTTCAGGTGCTTCGGGGGTTGGATGTGGATGCGGTCAATAAGGTGCTCGATGGGTATTCGAGTGGCGCGGAGACGGGGCATTGGCAGGTGCATCTGTAGTTGTGAGGTGAGGCACTGCAGCTTTGATTGCTGTGGATGTGGTTGATTTTAATGAGATTATGATTCGGCTGGGGATACTGGTAATGGTGGGATGAGATGACTCGCAAGCTCAGTAGCAAATACTTGTCTCATTGTACTTGATCGTTGATTTATGTTTGTACACAGCACTTTGTGATATGAGTGTTGGAGTTGTAGTATATAGCTAGCCCTAATGACTTGAACCCGATCACGCTGGATCAAGATTCCTACACTTGTCTTGGCTATCAACATACTCACATCTCGACCTACAGACAGTAACCATGTATCGGACATCAATACTTGCATTTGTGTCACTGAGGACCTCTTGAAAGTCAAATCCAGGACGATTGGTAGCAGTGCACTATGCTGCCATTCTGCGGTAGCCGTCAGCAACACTTCTCGCCAAGAACCGTGTCTCAGGCAGCACCAACTGCTAGGCACCTGTACGCAATAATTGTTGCCTGTTGCTGCTGCCTATGCTGGCACAGTACTTTGTCACACGCTCACAGCGGAGTAGATGTGCAGGCGACGTGCATCCCCGGACCGGGAGCCAAGCAGTGTCTCATCTCGTATTGCCCCGCCACTGATGCAAACGAAGATCGCGCGGGGACGACAACCTTAATTACACTGCGTCTCCCATCCCCCCCCCCCCCCCCTCACCTCATCACTTTCAATCTCCCACTCCACCATTTATCATTGCACTCATCCTCAGCCCTCTCTCCAGTCCAGTAACCAGAATCATGGCAATCGACCACACAAGCCTCTACGTCCCCGAAGCCCAATTCCAAGCCTGCCTGGCCTTCTACCTGGCCGCCCTCAAGCCGCTGGGCTACGAAGTCCGCTACCAATTCGGCGCGTTCATCGTGGGGCTGGGCTCGGTCCACGACGACATCGGCCGCTACCGCAAAGCCGACTTCTGGGTGTTTGGCTCGAAGGAAATTCCCGGGCGTGCGGCGCATATTGCGTTTACTTGTCACGGTATCTCCATCCCCCCCCC
>KZ825635.1:13693-56415 GCA_003184685.1 Aspergillus indologenus CBS 114.80
CCCCCCCCCCTCCGGGCCCCCGTGTCTTCATCTATATCACCAACAAAACAGCACCGTCATGTGTGTTTGCTACTAACTGGTGGTTGTGGTGGATAGACCACGCGACGGTGGACGCGTTCCACGCCGCCGGGGTGCAGGCCGGGGGCACGGACAACGGGGCCCCCGGATTGCGGCCGGATTACCATGCCACGTACTATGGGGCTTTCGTGCTGGATCCCGCGGGGAATAATATCGAGGCGGTGGATCATGGGCTTCGTTGAGGGGGGGGGGTTTCTGGAGGGGATGGTGGTTGGGGATGGTGCCGCTTTACTGGGTGTATGGCGTCGGATTTGAGATTGAACTTGGGGTTATGAAATTGAATTGCCATTTCCACTATCTAACCACGTCCTCATCGCTATACTTGTGATTGTAGACAGACTAGGCAGTGTCAGGGTACTAGGTCGTAGGGGGTCAGGATTTAGGCGCAAGGAAGTCAGGAACGCTAAGAATCTCTATCATTCCCTCGGGTCACAGTAAGCCCATCACAGTATGTACATACTCCGTAACCCCCCCTCCTCTGAAGCTTTTCTGGACCCCCTCGGAGCTCTTTCTAACACGTGAGTGTTGAGATAATTCTTAAATACCCTTTTTGTATCAGATATGTTAGGGCTCTGAGGGCTGGATTCTGATCTTGGGATGCCATATTAGGAAATACATTCGATTGTTATTCCTATATGAGGGCAGCAAGGGTTTCGATTATCTCTAAGGTAACTATATGATAAGTAAAAAAGCTTATAAAGAGTCCACGGTGTCTGAACCGCTTGAATGATCACACGACTTTACTTTTTTTACCCCTCCGAGCCGGTAGGCCTTCGAGAAGGAGCAGAACCACAGGATTACAGATTATAGGGCGATTATACGGTGCTCCAATGTCAAGCCTTGATCCGTGATGGCTGCACTGCCTGAATCGAGGCAAGCCCCCGATGGATGTGGAGCGATGGCAGGACTGCGGGGCTAACCCGGTATCAGTACTTCCCAGGTAAATACAGACACGGTCTCTGTCCGCTACGTAGTACGATCCATACGTTGGCGTCTGTTATGTGTGGTAGGCCCTAACATACCAAAGGCCAGACTGGTTCCGGTAGTGTCGGCCGAGCGCGAAGTGAAGTGGGTCCCCATTCACACTTGAGATGACTGTTGCCTAGGAAGTGGTAGTTAGTTGGTCGAAAGCTTAGCCTTTAGTCTGCCTTTCTAACCCTCATTAGGAAAATGTAACGTCGATACGCTCGGGCCATTCGAGGGCACAGAATCGTTCCGCGCATAGCCCAGGCAGATACAGAGTAAGCGAGTCAAAAAGTAGTCCTCGAGCCGAAAAGTTGGCCTAAAGACATGTAGATTTGGAGATTCTCAACATAAACAAGAGAAGAGTTTTAAGGTGGTAGAAGATAGATGATATTCTCAACATCCCAAGGATCCCCGCAGAGTCATCACCGCGCACTTCCATCCCCATCGATTGCAACCGCGTCGAGCGCCCATTGAATATCACCCGAGCGATCACGGCCCAGAAGCTGGCGGATCTCTTTCAGCAGCTTCATCCCGAGATCGCCCATCCACCACTGTGACCGGAGGTGGTACATTACCACGCAGTAGTGCGCTAGAATGCTCAGGGCGATCGGCTGGTGGTTCAGCGCCAGATCCACAAACCCTGCTGGGATCTCCAGCAGCCAGGAGAGTTCGATCAGCCCCGGGCGGCTGCTCCAGGCAATATACCGCAAGCACGAGCTCAGGCAATCGATGGCCTGGCTGTAGGTACTTCGGGAATTGGTGCCCGGGTCCAGACTCCTCTCCGCATCGCCGTTATTCATCTTTCGCAGGCCATGGATCGCCAAGGTGAAGGTGTCTGGCATGAGACGATGACGGGCCTCCTCGGGGCGGACCAGAGAAGCCAGCTCGCCTTGCTGGACTTGATCGATCAGTGGGACTACAATCTCCGGCGACCCACGCAACTGACGAAAGATGTCACAGAAATCTTCCAGCGCGGATTCTCTCGAGGAGAAGGAGGGGATTTGGGAATGGCCGAAAGCGAAGACGATCAGGATGTTGCACAGGGCAAACATCGCATTGCTATCTTTGTGCGTTAGTTCCGGCCTTGCTGATTTGACCTGACTATCTAGCCAAGCTCGTGCTCGGTCCCAATGCAGCATAGCAAGATATCGAAGTTGTTGTTCATCTTGTTTGTGCTCTTGTGCATTGTCCCTCTCGCAATCGCCGAGCATTTCTAGGGCTGAAAGAGCTAGAATGCCGTCCAGTAGTGGCGGGTAGCGCATTGCCTCCTGAACTATCAGGCTTCTCCAGATCTCCGCATCTCTGCCATCGGAAGCGAGAGACTGGTAGGTTGTGGCACACCACCGAGCTAAGAGCGTCAGGTCGCAGGGGCTGAGAGTACAGGTCTCTGGCTCTTTCCTGTCGCGATCAATCTTATCGGCAGCATGATCGGGTAGTGATGTCCATGGAGACAAGAGCATGGAGAGACGCGGATGGGGTTGGGGAAGATGCAGAGAAGAGGAGTTAGAGATTTTTGGGTGGAAACACTCGTCGGTGTGGCTGGTAGAGCAGAAGGACGATATTAAGCTATAGGTGGGAGTCTGCTAGTATTGTGTTTGCAGGTGTCATTCACAGACCATCAGATCGACAAAAGAGGGGCAGCAACTTACCAGCCTTTCCTTGACATAGTACAAGTGGTAAGCATGATTTCTGAGCTGCTTGTTTCCCAGCACGTCAATCATACTGCCCGGTAATGCAATCGAACGAGGCTCAAGTAAGGAATAAGAGTCGAACGCCCGTCTTGTCTCAAGTCATATTTGTCTTAGGAGGAAGAGTAAATCCAGCACGTTGGTGGCAAAAATGGCAAAAATGGCAAAACACCATGTACTGTATATAAGGGTTTACCGAGATAGCCAGGGGCTTGGAACGCTGAAAGTGGACAGATGCAGGGATGAGAATTGCACTCCGACCAATGGCAAATATTTGCGCCTCTCAAGAGCAGGGGTGACCGGCGACTAACTGGAAGGAGTAAATGTAGAAGCCGACTCGGAAGTCGAGGAGGCGATTCATTATCAGACCACTCACTACTAAGCCGTTCATGAGGATCTTAGGGTTGACTCGCGTCTGTCTGGCCGAAGTTCCGAATACTGTCAGAATAGCGAAATGTACCGCTATCGTACCGGCCGAAGGCCGCCCGCGGCTGCTCCCTTCCACAGCGAGCTCCAGCCCTAATTTATACCACGAACGATATATGCATTGATAGGAGCTGACTCTTCCCCAACAGCACAAGCTTCTCGCACTACAAATGTAAGCTTCCAGCGTGGGCGGACTCCGTTGGTTCCGATTGCTAATACCTGAGCCAATCGGCGTCCACTACTTCGGTCGAACAGACCTCACTTCATCTATGATAGTTGAACACTTTGGGGATGGGTATATTAGCAGAGCCGAGCTTGGAAACCATCGCCCGTGATGGCGTGATGGCGATGCATTATGCCTGAGTGCCATAGTAACCTAGGAAGTTATAAAGGACAAAAGGTCTAGTAATATATAAGCTATAAACCCATGCTCTTTCTGCTTCGGAGAGCACAGTGGGTGGAGTTTGCCGGGACGGCTGTACTCTGTGAGATGTTTCATGGTCGCGGACCAGTGGTTGATTATATCATATCGCCTCTGTGAATTGTAATTGTTGGCTTCTGACTTGCAAGCTGGGCGATATACTGTAGCAATTGACAACTTGAGGTCCTTTCTTTGGCCGGTGCCGCCTTTTAGTGAACGCGTTCTTGAGCACAGGCTGTGCTCGCCCGCAGGATATTGATTACGGGTGACTCTCGAACCTGGGAACATTGGGCAATTGATCATATTTGTTGAATGGGCCTGGAATTAATCACAATCACACAGGCAAAATGAAAGAAGGAAAATGCAAAAGAAAAAGTAAAGCCCAACGCGGGGGTTGAACCCGCAACCTTGAGATTAAGAGTCTCACGCTCTGCCGATTGAGCTAGCCGGGCTGACTTGTTGAAATGCCAGCTTTACTTTCAAAAATAAAGTATTGCAACCGACTCTGTTAAAAAGAAAGTTTTAGTTTCCAGTTCACCTTTTCTAACCGGACTCAGAAAAGTGACCTCCCGGCGGATAATGGTGTCTCGCTGGCTTACAAAGATGCCGAGGGCCATACCCGGCAAGACCCTGAGATAAACTCATGGGTGTCTAGATAGCAGGCAGTAGGTGATGGGCGAGACATGGTGGAGAAGAAGTGGGTAGATCAACCATGGGTAGGATATAGATACCACCCTGAGCCCTCAGATATCCCACCAAAAACATCCTGGGTCGAACATTACCTAGTGCAGTGTGGTGGGGGTGAGGCGTCACATATACGCCGGTGATGTGCTGTGATATGATTTCTTTCTCGCATTCATAATCTGCGGCCACAGGGCAGCCCTTGGTCTTGATGAAGTAAATCAATCGAAGATTATTGACTAGTTGAAAAGGCCACAGAAGCCCAATAGGGAAATGTGCAAGCCAAAGCAGAAAGCCTCCAGTGCACAGGTCAGATTTCCGGCACTTGCCGCTACCTGAGGCATCGGATGGCTGAACCCTGGAATTAACCTCGCCCCTACTGCCAAGACACGTCAAATTGCGCTGTCTGTCAAGCTTGATTCGACACTATTGGGGACTAGATTGTCAGAGAGCGTCAGAACATTGACAGGAGAAATGGGGCTGCAAGGAACAAGTAGGTCTTAGCCAAGCATTCCTGTCATTCCACAATGACCGGAGCGGATCAGGGGCAAGTCTCCTGGAATGCCAGAGAAAACGGCGAGGGTGGCTCAAATTCCCAAGAGTGGATGGGACAATCAAGAGTCCGTTGGTAAAAGAAAGGCCGTGACCTGAGACTTCGCGTGGCACCCAAATGAGCCGCTTCTGCGCGACAGCATGTCTCTGGCAGCGCGGGACATGGCCTCAAAGACATGCTCGATCAATGTGGAGAATCATCTCGGACCCGTGGTGAATGGATGCGGGGATGATGTCGACTTCACCTTGCTATTTGAGGATGCGATACTGTTGCTGGTGCCTACTGTGCTGAGCATCCTCGTCGGGCTGTGTCGTGTGGGCTATCTTCGAGGCCGTTCCCAAAAGATCCGCGCATCGTTGAACTATTGGGTCAAGTTGGTAAGCGGAAGATTCAGACCTCCTCGTGCAACGAATACTAGCTGAATTACATCTCGCATCTAGATCTTCCACGCCATCTATATTCTCCTCCAACTTGTCTCACTAGTCATCTGGACTCTCCCATCGACTCCGAAGACCAGCCTATCTCTTCCATCCTCGGTCGCATCTCTTCTCGCCGCCATCACAGCCATTTACCTCTCTCACTTGGAGCACTTCTGCTGCCTCCGTCCCTCCACATGTCTGGTTCTTCATTACTCGGTCGTTTGGTTGCTGGGAATTCCCCGGGCACGAACACTGCTATCCGTCTCGGGCCTCCATACCCTGGCGTCAATCCACATCGCGTCTTTGGTGGTGATCTTCGCGCTAGTCATTCTGGAGTCCATGGAAAAGATGCACAGAATTCTACCGCACTGCCGCTCGGAGTCTCTGGAAATGGGTGCGGGCGCCATAAGTCGGAGTCTATTCTGGTGGCTCAATCCATTGCTTCTGCTAGGGTGTAAGGGAACGCTGTTGATGCGCGACTTGTTGAGGATCGACAGCTCTATTTGCGCCGACGAAACAGATCAGGTCCGGCTAGTTATGGGATGGGCACGGAGTAAGGATCTCCACACTGGTTGAAAGGACAATGGCCTCTGACATGGCTGTTACCAGGTAGAGAGCACGGCAAATGGTATCACGTATTGTTACCTTTGTTCCAGGTGTTGAAGTGGGAACTTCTCCGAGGTGCCATTCCTCGGCTGGCTCAGGGAGGCTTCCTGCTGTCGCAGCCCTACTTGATCAAGCGGGCCATCATCCTCTTTGCCATGCCTGACTCATCGACCAACTATAAGAAAGGCCTGTTGCTCACGGTGGCGTTCGCACTGGCCTTCGTCGGTATTGGGGTACGTGAGACCTGTCTATCCTGATTTCCTTTTATGGCTTGCTGTGGAATTTAATATGATCTCGCGCAACAGGTGGCTACTACACGAGCACGACACCACTCGAACCGCCTCGCAAGCAAGCTGCGAGGTATCCTCATGGCCATCGTCTACGATAAGGTCTTCGATTCGCAACTGCAGCCGCATGATGTCGCAATAGTAACGACGATGATTACCACACACACTGAGAGGATCACGATCGGCATGCAGATGATCCAGGATACGTGGGGTTGCCTGGCCGAAGTCATCCTCATCGTTTGGCTACTGTCTGATCCGCTGCGTATCGCAGACTTGGCCCCCGGATTTATTTCTCTCGGTGCGTATCTATACTTACGAGGGTTGTATCTTAATCCCTCGGGCCTTTGATTAACAACCTGTGAAAGTCTGCGTGGTTGCCGTTGCCGGTGCAGTAGGCTATCTAGTCCAAAGGCAGGCTTTGTGGTTGGAGGCTATTAAGACTCGGGTCGGGGCCACGGCTGCGATGCTCAAAGCGATGAAATCTATCAAGATGTCGGGAATGGCGCAGATATTGTACGACCAGATGAGGTCTTTTCGAGACAACGAAGTGCGATGCTCTCGCGGGTATCGGATGCTTCTCACCGTGATCACATTGCTAGGTCTGCATGGCACTCTTCCAACGAATACCACCCAACTAAAACCATCTAGTCCACGCGAATACCTTTGTCACGCCAGTTGTGGCACTTTCGATGTACAACTTGATTGCCCGCCAGAAAGAATGGACCGAGACTCTCGACAGCGCACGAGCCTTCACTGCCCTCGCGTTGCTGACTATTTTGGCTTCCTCGTTTGTCGGTTTCCTACAGTCACTGACGGAGCTCTCCACGGCGTTGGGGTGCATTGACAACATCCGGACGTTTGTGCTGCAGCGCTCCCGTGCGGAGGGTCGGTGGTTGCCGGAGGCCTACGGTCTCATGTTACTGCGGGATGAGGTCCTGAACAAAGCCAGTTGTTCCGGTTATGTCGTTGCACAGGGTCTCTCGCTAGCTTGGGAAGATGACACCCCAATTCTACAAGACCTTTCCTTTGTGCTCCACCGTGGAACACTTGTGATGGTGAATGGGCCCGTTGGAGGCGGGAAGTCCATGCTCCTCCTCGCAATTCTCGGCGAAGTCCCCAAGGTCACTGGCAAACTAACCGTGGCAGCTCGCAGCGTCGCCTACTGCGCCCAGTCACCATGGATTGTTTCGGGCACCATCCAAGAAAATATCCGCGGCCCAGGGAGCGGCGGACGTTCCTTGCTGGACTGGTACACGACCGTTCTCGACGCCTGCGATTTGCATAAAGACCTGGCCGGCCTGCCAGAGGGAGATCTCACGGTTGTTGGCGGGCAAGGGATTGGCCTCAGTGGGGGTCAGCAGCAGCGAGTGGTATGGCCTCAAATTTCTTCCACCAACCCTATGCTAACCCACGCCTGATGAAATTGGTCTCAACAGGCTCTGGCGCGAGCAATCTTTTGTCAGGCTGACCTTGTGCTCCTCGACGATGTAATGAGTGGTTTGGACTCGGCCACAGAGGAGCACGTCTTCCACCGAGTGTTGGGACCCCATGGTTTGCTCAGAACCCCAGGGGTGACCGTCATTGTGGCAACCAGTTCACGTATGCTTCTTGTTTTTCTATCCTCACAGCTCTCGCTCTATGTCTAGCATAGCGGTCATAGCTTTATTCATCTTCTTACTAACCTTTCTTCTTTGATTTCACAGCTCGCTGGCTTGCGTTCGCCGATCAGGTGCTTACAGTGTGCGCGGATGGATCAGTGACAAGCTTGACGCAGCGTGTCTCGTCCGATCCCGCCATCTCGAATGATAACGCATCATCTGTAACTCTAGTGGCTGCGGCAGAGCTCTCGGGGGTCGCCTCTCCAGCGCAGGCCGACGAAAGGGAGACAAGATCGCCGATAAAAGCGTCGGCTGACCGGGATTTGGCGGACGTTTCGATCTATCGGTATTACCTCGCCACCGCGCCGTCGGGCGCGTGGCTGTTGGTTTACGGCTCGCTGGCTGCGCTAGTAGCACTGCATACCTTTATGTGTAAGTTCCGATCTCTTGTCAATTGTCAAATCCGACTGATGTAGTGGTGCAATGCAGCTGTTTGGGTCAAATGGTGGGCCGAAGATAACGACCGTGAGCCGAACCGCAACCTCAACATGCGAGTTGGGATTTATTGGCTCCTTGGAGCTTTGGTCGCTGGCTTCTTTCTCCTGACTCCATGGTATGCATATGTCTCTTTGCTTTGGGAAAGGACGAACACGCTGATAGTATGAAAGGTGTCTCTGGAGCCTGGTGGCCCCCCGAACCATGGTGGCTCTCCATCGAGATCTTCTCCAGACTGTGCTGAAGTACGCAATGCCCCGCATCGTAAGACTGGCCTGCCCTCAGAGGCTTCGCTGACCGAGCCACCTCAGTGCGCCATTTTCATTTCTCTCGTCTGTAGACGCAGGTGAAACGCTGAACCGGTTCGCAACTGCTCCCTTTCCAAGTGTGTGACTGCGAAGCTCAGGCTGATTGGACCACTCACCATGGCGCAGGTTCAGCCAGGACCTCGAGCTCATTGACTTTCAGGTGCCCGAGTTCCTTATGCTGTTCTCTCTTAGTAAGTAACTGTCACGCCGAGAAGCAACGCGCTGCCCCGAGGAAGAGACACCGGTGCTAACGGCGAACACCGCCAGCTCTTCTCATGTGCATCGCGCAGATGATCGTCATCGCCATCCAGGTCCACTACGCGGCTGCCGCGCTGCCCGCCTGCCTCGTGGTCTTCTACGTGGTGCAGCGGTTCTACACGCGCACCTCCCGCCAGCTCCGGATCCTGGACCTCGAAGCCCGCGCTCCCCTTCTGTCGCTGCTGCTGGAGACCATCCAGGGGCTCGAGACGATCCGCGCGTTTGACTGGTCGAACCAGTACAGGCAGCGGTACCACGGGCTGTTAGTGGAGGCGCAAAAGCCCTTCTACCTGCTGTACGCCGTGCAGACGTGGCTCGCCTTGGTGCTCGATCTCAGCCTGGCCGGATTTGTCGTGGTGGTCATGGGGATCGGCGTTGCCAGCCTGGGGAAGATCTCCCCGGCGGCGATGGGGTTGGCCCTCGTCAACATCATCGCCTTTGGCACCTCAGTCAAGCTTTTGACCACCTACTGGGCGTCCCTCGAAACCTCGTTGGGGGCGGTGGCGCGGATCAAGTCGTTTGTGGAACGAACGCCCTCCGAGATGCTGGAACATGCCCCGCATGAGGTATCAGACCAATTGCCACCGCACTGGCCGGTGGAAGGCTCTATTGAGTTTCGGAATGTGTCCGTCGCCTACGGGTAAGTCTTCCTCTCGTGGGATTTTTTTTTCTGCTACCGTCAAAGACCAAGGCCCTGGCTCTAAATAGCGAGATATCCTAGTGCTCAATCAACCCCTACCGTGCGAAAGATATCGCTGTCAGTTCCTGCGGGCCAGAAGGTGGCCATCTGTGGCCGCACAGCAAGGTTTGCCGCCCCGCTCTTCCCAGGATCCCAGTTACGATCGTCCACTTCTCGCTCCTAAGGACAGAATGAGTTGATTCATACTCTGATATAGTGGCAAGACCTCTTTCATCACCGCGGTGTTTGGCATATCCGACCTTACGGACGGGGAGATCCTCATCGACGGCCGCAGCATCTCCACCATCGACCGGACCTTCCTCCGCACGGCCATCGTCGGGGTGCCTCAGGATTCCTTCATCTTAGAGGGCCGCAGTCTCCGTCGCAACCTCGATCCATTCGATGTACACGGTGATGACACGGTAGTGATGCACGCATTATCCACCGTGGGCCTCGGCCATCTCATCCACCCGGACTCCGGTCTGGAGACCGTCGTCGACGAGAGTGCCCTGACTCCCGGCCAGAGGCAGCTGCTCTGCCTGGCGCGGGCCAGCCTTCGTCCTGGGCGGGTGGTGGTTCTCGATGAGCCGACGAGCAGGTTAGTAGCAGCACACACACTTTCTCTCTCCTTGGATTCGGAATGTCTTGCACCTTTTGGGGAATTACGGAAATCAACAACCGAGCTGACCCCAATACCCCGCAGTGTCGACCAAGAGACCGAAGCCCAGATGCACTCAATCATTCAGACCGCGTTCGCCGGCCGGACCGTCATCATGGTCACGCACCGGATCCGGGCCGTGATCGAGTACGGATATGATCTGGCTATCGTGATGCGGGACGGGGAGGTTGTCGAGGATGGAGCACCGCGGGAATTGCTCCAGTGTGGGACGGAGGGTGCGGATGGCGTCGGGGTGTTTCGGGAGTTGTATCTTCGCGAGAGTGGGGAGGGAACCTGACGTGACTTTACGCAGAGAAATTGAATTTATATTCTGCTTTGAATCGGGGTTGTTTTGACCATTGACTTCATCGACTCCATATCACAAACTCCCACCTAAATGAATTAGGGCTCAAGTCCCGACGAACCACCCACTCCAGTACTCGCTAACCGTACTTCTCGCCTCTCCCAATTTCCCCTCCCGTTCCTGCCTCACATGTTCCCGGACCGAAAGTCGAACGCCCCCTACAAATGATCCAACAGCTGTAGATACCGCACGCACGGCCAGTCGGCCGACCCGTCGATCGCGCGCAGCTCCGCCGCCAGCGCCTCATTCCGCACCAACGGGACCCGCTGCGCGCGCTCCACCCCGTCGCTCCCGCGGTACGCGATCCGCGCCACGGCGGGGCGGAGGCCGCCGTTCCCTTCCCCACCGGCACCACCCCCACCACCGCCGCAACCGACGCTGGCAGCATCCCTCCTCCCCGGCCCCATCTCGAACCTCACCCCCTCCAACGCCCCCTCCTTCTCCCCCGCCCCCGCGCGATACCGGATCAACAACTCCACCTTCATGACCTCCTCCATCAGATCGGCATTGAACGCGGCGCCCATAAACGCCTCCTGCGCGTCCCAGCCCCGCAACGCCGCGATCCCGCGACACCGCAGCCCGAAATCCGGACACCGCATCGTGGCCACGCACAGCGCGGGGACGATCCCCGGGCGGGCGGTCATGGCGGGGCGGTTTGCTTCTGCTGTTGCTGCTGCTGCTGCTGCTGTTGCTGTTGCGGTTGCGGTTGCTGCGCCGGTGAATTGGGCGATGGCCGCCTCGGCGGCGGTGAGGACGGTGAGAAAGTCTGGGAGGAGGCGGGTGGGTAGCGGGCGCTCTTTGCTGAAGAGGGCCATCTTGATGGCGAGGAGGGAGTAGAGGCAGGAGAGGCGCATGATCTGGGCTTCGCGGGTGAGTTTTTGGTGCTCGGGGTGGGGCATCGTGGTGGTGCTGCGTTGGCGGGTGCGGTGGGTGAACTCGGTCAGGAGGTGGAGGTAGCGGGTGAAGTAGGCCAGGAGGCGGTGCTGCTGGTGGTGCAGGGCGGCGTAGCGGGCGGCGATCTCGGCGTCGCTGAGGTACCAGCCCTGGGCGACGAAGAGGGCCATCGTGTCGAGCAGCGGGGTCAGGATCTGGCGGGCGTGCGCCAGATCGCGGAAGGCCCGGTGCAGGTGGAGGTCGTGGTAGGGCTGGTGGTAGACGAGCTCCGTGTCGAAGTGCAGCGGGTCCTTGGTCCCGTAGAAGATGGCGCACATCTGCAGCCCCAGGAACGCGTCGACCACGCATTCCTCCACCCGGTACGGGTTGGTCCCGTCGGCCACGATGAAGTTCAGGCCGCCGCGCTGCCGGCGGACGTTCATGCCCCGCAGGATGTGCAGCCCGCATTGGATGTGGAAGGTCGCCCGGCTGAGGTTCTTGTGCAGCAGCTCGCTCATCACGAACAGCAGGCAGCAGGCCAGGATCACCCGTTGGAAGTGCGGGTCCGCCGACTGCCGTCGCTCGTTGAGCTTGGCGATGGCCCGGCTGGCTTGTTCGAGGGCGAACAGGTGCCATGGATCCTGGCCACGGTGCTCGTCCTTCTGCTGCGGCGGCGGCAGGGAAGCTTGTCGCGCTCGTCGCTGCCGATCGCCCGCGATCTCATACGCCTGGTTCACGGCCCCCAGGGCGATCACGGCGTGGAAGACGGCGGGTTCGTGGTGGCAGAGCTGCAAAATCAGGCGTTGCCAGAGCGGGGAGTCAAAGAAGGCCACCAGATGCGGCACCGAGCGGTGCTGGAAGAACGACAGGCACCGCCGCTCGTCCGAGGTCATCTTCCACGGCAGCGAGATCTGGGCCGCCGGCGCAGCGACGCTGCCGGGGCGCGCGCGCTCGGGGATCCGGTGCAGATCATATTCGCACTGCCGTCCGGTCCGCGAGCAGTTGTCGCACGTCCCCGGTGTTTCGTCGCACTTGACCCGGCGAGCTCTGTCAATGGATCTTAGCGCTGAGCACGGTTTATAGCCGGGGAGTCTGTGGAAGAGTGCATGTATTGCACTGTACGTACCGGCAGGTCCGGCACCCGTTGCGGGACCGTCGCGAGAATGCCTTCTTGCGCGTGTGCCCCGGTGAACTTGTCCGCGTCAGGTTCTGCGGTTGAGTTGCTGGTTTAATTGTAAGGGACATCTTCATTGCGGTGAGTTCACATCCACTGCAGGGAAATGACGGGATAAATCTTGTTGGCGATGTCGTCTAACGGCCTTTGCACAACGAGGGTGGACGACAGAAAGTTGAGACCAAGTGGCGTGGCCTAGTCCCAACAGGATCTGACCACGGTGTTGCAAGCAGGTGGGCTTTGGCATTGTCACGCGAAATTTGAGTGAATTTGGCGAGACGGACGCAACTCACTAATCTTCATACTAGCTAGTTAGTGCTGACGTTCTATGTGTTAGTAAAGCTGCTACCTGATACTAAGGCAGCAAGGCTAGACAGTCAGGCCAATGATGGTCTTGGATTGGAGTAATGTGGGTCAAACTAATGCGTATCCCTGTCTGCCATAATCGCTGGAAATCCTCTGATTCAGGAGAAGCTAGTTAGAGACTCTGATCGATGATGTGTTCACCGAAGGCTCGTGGGGCAGTTGTGCCTGTGATTCTTCGACATTGGTTCACTGTAGTCAAGGGCAAACCCCAATTAACCCTAGTTGAGCGCCGTCCCCCCCACAAACACAACCTCAACACTACACATTATGAGCACAGACTAGGTGCTCTTTCACAATAGAACATCATGAATCTCCTCAAGGTCGGGTATCCTGCTCACGATTCGGTCGTCAGTCAATGAGCTTCCACTAAACCAGACCCCATGTTCGAGAAGAGCCCTCGGCGGGTATACCTGTGATCTTCTATAGGCTACTACTCTGGTTGCGAGTGGGAGTCTCCTCATGATGCACAGCTTCTAGCAAACTGCCTTGGCAAGGCAAAATATGGTTCTGGTGCTGCATTGCCTGTAGCCTGCTATCGCAGTGATCAATACCTTACCCCTGCAGCCGGAACAGGGCAATTGACGGATAAGACTTGGCCGGTCGCGACGATCGATGAATAGCAAAAGTGCCCCCCCCCACCCCGGGCCGTTCCGAGCAAGTTTAGCTATGAGGTCGATCCGTCGTTACGGCGTATAAGGAAGGGGAGTCCGCGGAAGCACTGACTTCGCTGGGCCGACCTCATGGACAAGCACAGCGGACCAGGCTCGCTGTTCGCTGTCACGAGTGGCGGGTAGCGAGAGATGCTCGCTTGACTTTTGAGGAGACACAAAAGCAATTAAGGAGAGGAAGAGGAAGCCCAGCGAGAATCACGTGGCAGCCTGCGCAAAGGCCTGCAATAAACTCGCGTGGTAGCCTTCCTTGAGAGTCCAAAGTAATGCGCCTCTTAGCCGTGAACCAAGAACATGCATGGGCGGACTGTCTCTCAAGGGGTTGTCGGGCAATTGGCAGGAGGTATCGTGATATGAACGTGCATAACGCCTCTGAAGGAACACCGTAGGGGATATAGGATGATGGAAGGTAGGGGGTCGAGGACGAATTCACGGCAGTCAGGTGGATACCATGTCCGGAGTCAAGATTCCGATTGGCTACATCGCCTAGTATACACCATCTCATAGGTTTGTCTCTCAACACCCTCTTTAGCGCGGCGTTTCAGTGCTTAGAAATCCAAGATGCTTAGAAATTACCCCCCAATAAAGTTATCTAGAGCTTATCTTCGATTCACGTAGGTACCTATGTACAGCATTCGTGATAATAGAGTCCTCCTATTGGTTAGTTAGTCCACGTGGCGCATTGTTGCTTCTTCCGGTCTATGGTGATCCTGTACTTGGACTTGATACCCAGCGAAAAAGCACATCAACTTGACAAGAACGTAGCTCACTCTGAAGTATATAAATATCCTTCGTGCCCCCTCTTCAATATCACACATCCATCTACCTAATTCATCAGACTCAAATCCATTCAGATACCTCCCCGAGTCCAAGATCCTTTCCTCCCTTGTCAAACCTGGACCCCCAAGACCACCCACCCCAATGACAACCACGGTCCTCATCACCGGCGCCAACCGCGGCCTCGGGCAGGGCCTCCTCAAGCTCTTCCTCCAGAAACCCCACCACGTTCGTCTTGCCCCATCACCCCCTCCTCCCCAACCGCCATTCAACACCATCACACTCACAACCAAACCAGACGGTCATCGCAGCAGTCTGCACCCCAAGCCACCCCACCGCGCAAGCCCTCCCCACCCTCCCGCGGGACCCCAGCACCCATCTCCTCATAATCCCCTACGACGCAAGCCTCGCCCCCTCCGCCCAGACCGCCATCCAGCAACTCAACACCGCACACGGGATCGCCCACCTCGACATCGTCGTCGCCAACGCAGGCATCGCCCAGTCCTACCCGCTGGTCAAGGACGTCCCGCTGCCCGAGATCCGCGAGCATGTCGAGACCAACGTCCTGAGCGTGGTGGCGCTCTACCAGGCGACGCGGGACCTTTTACAGAAGTCCACGGCCACGGACAAGCCGGTGTTTGCGATTATGGGGTCTGGGGCTGGGGCTTTGGGGTATGTATCCGTTTCCCCTTTTTCTTTGCCCAGGGGGGGGGATGGGGGGTGACGATGAGTTTGAATGACTGACTGATTGATTGACTGTGGTGCAGACGTCAGCCGCCCGTCCCCAGCGCGGTGTACGGCGCCTCCAAGGCGATGGTGACCTGGTACGGGGTGCGCATTAATGCCGAGGACGCGTGGCTCAACGCCTTCGTGCTGGATCCGGGCTGGGTGCAGACGGATATGGGCAATGCGGCGGCGCAGGGGTGGGGGATGGAGGCTGCGCCGACGAGTATTGAGGAGTCGGTGGGGGGGATGGTTGAGGTGCTGACGACGGGGACGAAGGAGCGAGTTGGTGGGAAGGTGGTGCTGTATACTGGGGAGGTGCAGGGGTGGTAGTGTGGTAGTCTTCTCGTGGATGTGGTCGCTTGTGGTATGTTGGACTCTTGGGTGTGTGGAGCCTGCGGGGAAGCCCGAAATGCGTGGATTATACTGGAAGGGATATTCCGAGATGCCATCTCAAATAAAGATGACCACTAAGCATTCACCCTCCCTCTACCCAATCCATTCCCGCTTGAAGGACATCCCCGATTCAACCCGATATTCCTCAAGTCGAAGCTCTCGCCTACGCCTAAGCCCACACCCCCAAAACCCGCTCCATGAACGCCCCCGTCTCCGCCGGATTCTCCTGCCGCCACGCGTGGACAAACACCTGCCGTCCGTAGAACGACAGCCGCCCGTTGATCGCCTGCACCTCCTCCGGCCGCGCCAGAACATACGACGCCAGCCGCTCGTACAGCAGGTTGAACCACGGGTGGTGCACCCCGTACCGCACGCACCGCACGAAGTAGAAGTGGTAGCAGGCGACGCCCGCCGCCACCTCGGCCTGGAACAGCGTCGGCGGCGCGTACGGCTGCCCCGCACAGTAGCATTTGATCAGGACCAGCTGCTGCTGCTGTTGCTGCTGCTGCTGCTGCTGCGGGGAAGCGGGCGGTGAGTTGCGCGGGCAGATGTAGAAGAGCTCGAGTTCCGTGTGCGATTGGGGGAGGATGTTGGGGGTGTGGAATCTGTGGGGAGAGGGTTTGGAGACTTTTGATTAACTTTTCAAATCTATGAAATAGGGAGACGGAAAGAAGAAGGGGAGAGAACGGACTCAGAGGGCAGGAAAAGATAGTGAGAGGCCGATGGACGGGGTGAGGGGCAAAACCTACGTGTCTGAACCCTCGAAGGCCTTCAGAAACTGACCCCGGCCGCATTCGATCCACAGCTCGAGTGAGGTGAAGCCGTAGCCTAATCGGAAGATGATTCGGTTCGGGACGAGCACGCCGGTGATGCTGTCGATCGCTTCGTCGAGCTCCTTGGCCCACGCTCCGGTGGCTTGCTGGTGGAGCTGGGGCACTTCCCACGGCTCGTACTTCATATTGTACGTGTGAGTGCGTGTGCTTTTGGGTGTGCGCATGCAGGTATAGCCCAGGCTAGCTTAAGAATTGCGAAAGGAAGAAGGTAGCGGTTTACGGAAGGGGGATCTGGGTGCAGCAACAGAGTGATGGGGATCCTTAACGTCGACCTGCCTCAGATAACTGCTTCCTGTTTGGAGTCTTCGTGAACTACCGTACCACAGAACAAACAGCCACCCCTAACCACGCGCAAACGACTAGTCTCGCCACAGAGAGACAACAAGTCTGCTACAAACGCCACGCCGCTCCCTAATCGTACCATTTCAACTTGATCGGCAGCCCCGTTTGTTCATCGGGAGATCGCATATTCCCGTAACATGACGCGGACGGTGGGACGACTGCTTCAGCAGCGTATAGAGGCTGAGGCAACAAGCCACGTCGAGTTTGACTCGTTCTCTTGTCCCAAGGCTACGTGTGTTGTCTCAACATGGTTGATCCTTGAAGAAGGTGAGGAGGCGAGAAGTTGTAGGGTGCCGTTGGTCACATGACCCTATTGGCCGCTGTCACCGGCATGGACTGAGAGGTCTGAACAGATGATCAGACCCCCGTAGCTTGATCTGGAGTCATTTTCAGAGCGTTAATTAAGTTTTGTAATGAGAGGCTGGAATCCTCCTTGGTAGTGGAAGCGAGTTGCCAGAACCTGAATAATGCTGTCGTCGATCATTCACCGCTGAGAGCTGGTGGTCGACCACTCCGATTAGGGACTCGGCTTTCGTCCTCCGACGCTCGATTCCCTATGCGGGATCAAGTATCCAGATAGTCACACCTAGGATAGCATCTGATGCAGGCTGTGCCTCGTGCTAGCAGTCATAGTCTTCATGTCACGTGATCTATTCCATGCGGATCGGACCATAGCGGAAGCAAGCTTGGCGCAGGCAGGATCGAACTCGCAAGACTCTCCTATCAATGAACGGAAGATCCATAATATCGACAAATTCGAATGCAATATCCATAATCACAGATGCACACCACTATACCAGTGCCATCTGTCCAAAACAAAGTATTATACAAAATCATGCAAGTATATGCAACACCGAACCCCAAAATTTACAACTCCCGCCCGCTCATGCATTATTCGCACAGGAGAAACTCGAGCTATTGGCGTCTTCGTGTAACGAGCGTCCCGAGACGTACAATCCCAGACCACACTGGAACTCGTTGTTAGCCAAGATCTCAAGGCGAGAAAGCAAAGCAGCACTTACCACACAAGCGGCGATACCCACGATCAGCGCGTTGAGGATGGTTAACGCGATCTTTCTCGGGGAGGAGAATAGTCGGTCTTTGTTGAGGTATAGCCAGAACATGCCGCTGAATCCGACTGTGATTTTTATTAGTATTTGGTTGATGGAATCAGGCTGAGGTGGCATGCTTACAGGTAAACCAACTGGCGAAAAGGGAGGCCTGGAGAAGTCAGTCAGCGCGGAACATATCAACATCAGGATGTGCACCTACAATCAAACTCAGAAGATCGTTGAAGACAGGAATGGCTTCGGCGATAATCCATGCCACAATCCACAGGACCAGCATGAGCGCAACCCAGGAGCCGGTGGCCACGAGGTCGCGGCTGTGCATGCGGTCGCTGTTGCGGAAGATCCGCACGTATACAAACTTGCAGGCGACGTGGCCGTTAACGACTCCGCCGATGATGATCTAAATCGAATTAGCTTCAGCAGAACAGTCTTCAATGAGCGGTTGCGACTCACCGTCGGCAGAGCAATGCCATAGGCGATCTTAGCAATCATCGGGCCGGCTGAACCGAGCGCCGGGGAGGTCACGTTGGGTCCGGCAAAGACGTAGATTACCACGGCGGTGACGATGTAGAGAACCGTGTCGATGCCCTGCAGCAGACACAGGGACTTAGGGTAGTCGCGCGGGTCCTTGAGTTCAGACATGAAACCGAAGAAAGCCACATGGCCGGCTGTGTAATTGTGAGCAAGTGTCCAAGTCAAAGTAGTGTAAAGACATACAGAAAGAGAAGACAATGTTGCACACAGCAAGGAAGGCCTTGTACAGACTGGTGTCCACGGTGACTTCGAGCGCGCCCTTGTATGGACGCTGGATACCAACAGCGATCATGACAATCATCACAGCGGAGAAGACACTGATGAAGGCTGTCCGAGTGTCAGAACATGATAACCGACATAATAGTTGCACACTTACAAGCCACCGACAGGTAGGAAACGTTGGCTGAGGTGCGGGGCAGAGCCAAGAAGAAAGAGATGACCACGCCAACCACACCAAACACGATCGTGCACGTGCCGTGCTCGGTGATCGTGTTCATGGCCACAGTGAAGGTCAAAATATGGCTGGCCATGATGAAGACAACGAGGAGCAGTTGACCAGTGCCGAAGAACTCACGACCGAAACTGCCGAAAAGAACCTCGCCGGCATCGGCCATGTTTTGGATATGCGGGTAGGCCCATCTGAACTGGCCGATGGTGTAGCCGGTGTAGGTGGCTAAGAGACCCAATCCCAGCAGAAGAATGATGGCACTAGACCAGTCAGCCTGTTATTAAGACATTACAGAGCAGTGATACATACGGGACGAGACCCAAGACACCCACGACGGCGGGAAGCGAGAGGATGCCTAAGGACACGGTTTCGGCCACCATGACTATCAAATTAGTATCAAGCGGATCTTCGTGGCAGTAAGCAAGACTCACGGAAACCACATTGCCTGGGAACAGTCAGTCAGCTAGATGAACGAGGAATTGAATCAATTGAAGAGAAAAGGGCGAACCTACCACCAGCTGAGCACCTTGTACTTGACCTCGGCATACTCCTCATCACCAAAGGTGTCCTGATAGATGGGACTGCCCTTGCGATCCTCCTGCTTCTCCTCCTTGTCGTGCAGGGCGACATCATACTGGGGGGCATGATTCAATTCAGCAGTACCGTGACCGTCCACGGCCATGCTCATGGGTTGCGACATCCTAGTATGATGTACGAGGGGGAGAGGGAAGGGGAGGGGAGGGGAGGGAGCAAGTCTCAACTCTCTCCTCTCTTCAGAGTTCAAGCTCTCCGACACAGCCGAGGTGAGGAGGAATTAAGGATGAAAGAAAAACCGGATGAGCTGGGGAAGAGTGCAGAATTTTTCCGAAAGCGGCAAGGCGGGATCGTCCGAGAGAGGAGGAATCCACCGAACTCCCCGAACACACGAAGGATTACTAGGTAAGATACAGGCCAGGTACAGGTAGCTGGCAGCTACTAGCTTTTCCCAGCCAGACGAATTGAAGTGAGGGATGAAGAGATAAACAAAACAAAACAAAACGGCGTGCTGCGAGGAAAGTGGCAGGTGTGGCCATTCTGAGTCACTGGCGTTCGCCCACCCCGAATAATATTGCCTCATGGGCATTCAATCTCTGCGGCCCGGCCAGGTTACATCTAGAATTCCCTCCTGACCAATCGTGCTCTTCCATTACCTAATGTCCGCCCCGCCCTGGTGGATGCTCTCCGCTCGCGGCTGTTGCCTGTCCGCCAATCAGAGGGGGCGGCGGGAAACTTGCGGGGGCTTTCCCGCTCGGCGAGCTTAAAATTTCTGCCCCCGAAGAGGCAAGGTCTCCCGACTGTCCTTAGTCAGCCGCTTCCGCGCCAAGAGCCACGCCCCCCTCCTCGCTTATCATCATCTTGCCTCTTCGGGACTCAACCACGATCTGCTCCTTCTGTCACTGGTGATGATCGGCAGCGGAGGGGCACACCTGACACCCTGTTCTAACCTTGGAATTGCATATCCGGTGCCTGACCCGGTATTCTGGTGGGCTGCCACCCATGACTCGCTGATGACGAGAGGGGTTCGTCTCATGTCGACCTAGTGTGCCAACTTCGTCGCTTGTTTCAGGGCTCAATCGCTTCAGGGTCCTTACTATAGAGCACCAGGCTCGGCTATCCTAATGTTCACGGCCTATCAAATTCACCAATAAGCAGAGACTCCCTAAAAAAAAAGAATGGTTGCTCACGATCATCCTTGCTGGTCGCCGGACCTAATGTGCACCGCGGGTGTATTTCTGAAAAGGTTCTCAAGTCGAGGACGAATGGCATTGCATTCAAGAGAGAATATATCAACCAGTGCCATCTGGGTTGAGCTCCTGAAGGATAGTTGGAATTCTCGTGATTTGTCTATGTTGAACACGAAGTAGGCTTATGGGATCACGGTTAATCACACGCAACAAACAGAAGCATAGTAATTGCGCACGTCGGAGATTACCGCACTAAGTACTGCAGAAGCTGCCCAGGTTGTGCATGCTTTGCAAACACATTTCTTGATTTTCAATTTTCCTGTGCTGTTAAAAGTGTTTATAATAAGTAAGCTTACTGACACCGTGGGGAGTGAACGGCTGCATCATGTAATCTGACCACCCCAGTATGCCACTATATCTTATAGCATTGTATGCCTGATAAAATATGGGCACCGACTATCTGCTCAATAATCAGCCAGGTCAGATCATCTCAGATTGAGGTTCGCCTATCGTATGTAAATATGAATCGACGCGCAGAAGGAAAGGCGAGAGAGTTGTTTTCAGGCTTTCCAAGCTTCCCTGGAATCCGACAACAAAAGATCAAAGCAGGCTGTCGGTGAGACTCGATGCTTGTTCGGTGGAATTGAGGAAGTCAGTGAGCGAAAGTGTGTTTTAACATTATCTCCTAGAGGATATTTTCTCCAAAAGAAGGGCATAACTGTGTCCGAAGGCGGGCCCAACCTCACATATTGGCTGAACCAGGCATCTTCAGAGGAGATTGGCTGAAGCATGCTTGTTTCATTGACGGAACAAGCAAGCGGATTTGAAGACACGATAAGTATCATGTGGTAGCTTACCACACAGTCTGCTTCGACAGTGTAAGTACATCATAGTAAGCTTGTTCATCTAGTGAATTTGAACGTGGCTTCCACAATATATATATAGAAGCCACAAAGAAGCAATGCAGACGGGGCGTGTGCTAGTGCCTGCATATAAGGCAGTCTCGGGCATGAAGTGGGCCTGTGAGGGTTAAGTTGGGTTGTGTTTTATTGTTTAAGAGAGTCCGGTACCGTCCCTCAATGCAACCCCCATTGTCCGACCCCGGCAAGCCAGGTCTGGATCCGAGCTTGCCTCAGCCCTATGTCACACTCACCCTATAGCTTCATTCCTATCCATCTCAACAGTCTGCAACTGATCAGCAGCTCCAAATGAAAGGATATCAGGCAACACCTTAACTATAAATAGCGTAAGCGCCCCCAATGTTTCAGGGGCCCCGCGTTACGTCATCCTGCCCCGCCTTTAAAAGCCACGCAATCCCGCAAGAAACCCTGAATACCCCAACAATCATCTCAATTGACTCCTCATCATCACCGCTATCTCTATATCCATCAATCGATATTATATCACACATACCTCAATCATCATGCCTGACTTCGGCCACAAGATTCTCAACAAGCTGGGTCTTCACGACCACCACGACCAACAGCAGCAGCAGCAGCAGCCCCCGCAGCAGCAGTACTACCCGCCGCAGCAGCAATACCCCGGTCAGCAGCACTACGACCAGCAACAATATGGTCAGTATGACCAGCAACAATACGGCCAGTATAACCAGCAACAATACAATCAGCAGCAGTACCAATACAACCAACAACAATATGGCCAGCAGCAGCAGCAGCAGCAGCCAATGGGCTACCCAGGCCACGGCCACCCCCGCCCCAACAGCCACGTCCACCACGATGAGCGTTCTCTCACCTCCCAACAAGGCGGCACTTACCCCCGTCTAGCCCGCCTCTCCGACGGCTCCCTCCTCTCCTCCTTCACTCGCTTCCCTGGCGACGGCCAACGCGCCCTCGTTGTCGCCCGCAGCACCGACGGCCACCGCTTCGAAGACATCGGCGAAGTCACCCGCGGCACAGGCGACACCGACAACTTGTTCCTCCTGGAGGTGGCCCCCTCCGTCGTGCTGGGTGCGTTCCGCAACCACGACCACGATCCCTCCGGCCGCCCGACCCACTTCCGCATCACGGTCTGCCGCTCGCACGACGGCGGCCACACCTGGCAGTTCGCCTCGCAGGCGGCCGAGAAATCCGGGGGCGATGGGTTGGGAGTCTGGGAGCCATTCATGCGCATGGGGGCCGGGGGCGAAGTGCAGCTCACCTACTCGCAGGAGATGGCGCACAACAACCAGTGCACGATGTTGGTGACATCAACTGACCAGGGCAGCACCTGGTCGGCGCCGCAGTGCCTGCACGGGCGGGACGACAACAGGCGCGACGGGATGAACGGAATTGCACGGACGCGCGATGGAGGCCGCGACGCGCTGGTCATGGTGTTCGAGACCAACACCCAGGGCCCCATGCAGATCGAGGGGTTGATCTCGTACGATGACGGGCGGAGCTGGGGCCACCGCCATGTTGTGTACTCGCCGCGGGACGGGCACCGGCATAACGCGGGCGCGCCGCAGATTGCTTCTTTCGCGGACGGGTCGCTGGCCGTCGTCTTCATGACGGACGAGGACCATCAGGAGGTCAACTGGACCAAGAATGCGTGCATCAAGGCGGTGTTTGCGCCGCCACCAGTCAACGGGCAAATCCAGTGGGATCCCTCCGCCACGACCATCTGTGGCGAGTCGAGCCATTGGCCCGGTGTGTTCGGGTTGGATGGCCATACCGTTTTGGCGACGTACGAGTGTCGGGGCCCGAAGGCGAGGGCTATCTCGCTGCAGTGAAGGTTCGTGTTATCAACACTGGCCGTCTTGCCTTATGTTTAGGTTACGCTAGACCGCCGCTGTCTTGGTATATCAGGTCAGTAGTATGAATGTACTGGGCTCGATGTATCACAAAGCTCAATCAAACTTAAGCTTGCCACATAAGAAGTAGGAAAGTATGCGAGGCGGTAAATCCATTATTATGGCCGTAAATTAGAGAAGCCAGATCCTTGACGTCGGAATCATCGGAAAACTGTGCATCGGTCTATAGGAGTAAATGCAAAGCCATCAGTACTCAGAGATCGCCTTGTAGGCCCTGCAGCAACTGCGGGCCCAGCACCGGCATGGTTCGACGATGACGCATAGCGAGAAGAATGGCTTGGTGGCTGCGGCCTTCGCCAAGCACGTGCAAGGGCGTTGGTCACATCTTGGAGTTTCCGTTCTGGTTTGATGTCTCCATTATTGTCGACCAGCCTGGCCAAACGAACTGATCAAAAGCAGTAGCATTAGCAAGGTTACTCCTGTGGTTGTGACAAAGTCATCATCTTGATCATCGGTTGAGTGCCTATGCCAAAGCTCTGGAACAGTTGATGAGTTGGAAAAGACTCAACGTGGTATTCTCGGCTGATTTCCATTAATATGCAGCAGGTTATATTTGCTTTAAATCTCGCGTATCTTGACACCAGATGAAATAGTGAGCTGACCGTTTAAGATTTTATCAAAGGCCGCTTCTCAGGTCCTGGAAATCATGGCTGCGATAGAAGCAGCTGTAGTTCTGGATCCCGCTTCCCCGCGAGAGCCAGAACACTGTCCGTAAGGGGATCCTTCAAATTGACCTCTGCTAGGAAGTGCTTGAGCCACGGTGTCTCCAGTAACGTTGAACTTAGGGCAATCTTGATCATTTCTTCGGTCAAGAGGCCTTTCTCCTCAGCATGACGCAGGATCAAGCGGACACCACTCTCATATTTTATGGCTGTGATCACTTGTTCGTTGATCGGAAACTGAGGAACATGTCGGAGCATATCCCACAGGCATTGATAATCGCGGGCCGCTGTCTGCTCAATTACCCATTTATCTACCACGAGGACGTGCTGTTCGAGAAGTAGTTGAAAGGTTGCTAGGGTTCCTAAGGTCCAGCAATTGCTCATCGCGATAATCAAGTCTCTAACCGGTACGTTGTTGCCGTACCGGTCTAAAAGCACTCTCATATGATCAGGCTTGTCGTACGCTGCCATAAAGACGCTGTCGGGTACTGTAGCTTCTTTGAACATATCTATGACAGCTCGAAAGTCATCTTCATTAGACTTGGCTGGGTTCCCCGCGGCTGCCTCCAGAAGATTCAAAGGTACCTCATAATCTGGGCCAACAAACAGCAACAGGAATCGCAACACAGACAGGCCGTAGTCTCTGTTGTTTGCGGCCGCAAGCAACAGTTCTTGACGGATCGGAATTTCCGAGCCTCCATTGTTCATAAGCAATTGCATGACTTCTTGGGTACTTTTATAGGCAGCTTCGAGAAGTATTGCTTCCGAGACGGCGAAGCCTGCCTGCTGTCTCGCCAAGAATGCCTCGAGAATGGCCATCCCGCGAAAGTAATTATTGACAGCGGCAATCATGATATCCTGGTCAATTTCGGTTTGTGGGCCCCATAAGTCCAACACAAAACACAGAAACTCGAGTCCTTCCATCTTTCTTTCGGTGGCAGCTGCTAGAATCATTTCATGGCGTAACGTGGCGTTCAATTCCTTGCCAGATAAGAGGAGTCGAATCATGTCTCGGGCACCAGGATTGACAGACGCCGCAAGTAAAACATTGCGTTGCGACATAATATTTTCTCCATACACCTCAAGGGCCAGTCTCAAGACCTCACTTGAGGCTCCTCCTGCAAAAGTCTCAGCATGTTCGGGCAGCAGGCAAGTAATTTGGCTGTGATTTCTCAGCACAAGGATAGCCAATTCGGAATTGAATGGTGATATGTCTGCCACTAGACGCATGATCTGTTGTGTAAACTGTAGCTCTTCTTTTCGTCGTCGAAGAAGGACTTTCAGAATGCCAACCCTACGATCAACATTGCCAAACGCGGCCTCAAGAAGCTCTGCCGTTACCGGTATTGTATTTTGATCGTCCCGATCGAAACAAATATCCAATAGCACATCCGCGCAATTTGGATTTCTTGTCATGCTCAATAGGATGACTGGGTGAATGATTTCGCTTTCTTCAAAACCATAAAGCGCGCCCATGTTCCAGAGCAGATCGACGATAAGGCTCAATGTTGCTCGATCCTTCTCAGAGCGGGGTTGAAGCTCTAGGAGAATTTCCTTCACCTCAGGAAAGGGCACTGTGATGGCACGTTTCAGGAGTAGTACTAAGATATCGATACTGGATCTGGCTGCATGTACCAGGAGGCTTTCTCTCGACTGCAGTGGGAAACCCATTGAGTCGAAATTCAACTCTAGTAGCAGTTCAACCAAGGTTTCAAATTGCATGGAAATGGCCATATTCGTTGGTCTTGGCCACTCGGATACCATGAAACTGTTGAAGTGAGAATAGCCCATGCCCCTCAAGCGATGCCAGTTCAGATAGACCACGCGTTCCGTGAAAAGCTCCAGAAGCATTAGATATATCTCTGGGATTGAATCGGGTGTTAAACTCTCCAGTTGTCGGAAGTGATCGGGCCAGCTTTTGGAACCGTAGAGCAGCAGTGGTTTGCTCATAGCAATCTCGTATGTCAGTTCCTCTTTCTCTGTGAGAATGCGCGACAGAATTTGGCTCAGTATGGCACGATGCCCAAGCATCTCCGATAAATGGCACCAGTGACTTACTTGCTCAGAAAGGAGAAACTCTTTCACGGAAAAATGAGCAAGTCTGATAGTCCCATCTGCTGTGTTGAGGGTAACCATCTGAGTCGTGCATATCTCGATGACGCTGTCGGGTGACGGAAAACCAGCCACTTCTGCGACGGCTTCTCGACTTAGGGGCTTCATGGAGAAAGTGAGCCAAGTGAAAATGGATCGTACTGCGTCGTGGTACCTTGGTAGAATCTCCTGCTCGAGGATTGCTTTGTACGTCGCCTCAAGAGTGTCAGGAATTGTTGTAAGCGCTTCGTCGATGTCTTGGGGAATGTGACATCTTTCGAGGCGTTTTATCTGCAGGTCAACCCAATGAAATCGCCTACTTGATGGTCAGCACAGATAGGGAATGTAACTTACACCCATGACTTGCCTTTCTGAAACGTTCAGCAGCTGGTGTTCTATCCTCTCAAGGATAGGGCGGTTCCATCTACGCAACTTACCATTGGCCAGCCTCTCTTGCACAAATTTCTCGACATCTCCGCTCAAAGCATCCTCCAGCCCAAATAAGGTGTGTCGCATAAGAGCGTTATGAATATCAGGTTCCGGTCTGCTTGTGGCGAGCAAGTGGGCTTTGGTAGGAAAGTCTTCTATCAGATCTTCCATGAAAGCTAGAAGGCTCTTCTCTCGCGTCTCAACGGGGCATTCGTCGAGGGCATCGAAGATGATGAATATGTCTCCAGGTAGCAGATCCAAGATTTCCTTGAAAATTGTCAACAGTACCCCCAAGTCCGGCTCTCTGTTCCTCCGGTGATCTTCCCAGATCCTTCTGATTGGGTTGGGAATAGGCCGGGGACACAATTGCCGTATGAAAGATCGGACCATGCTTTCCATGCCTTGTGTTTCATTGTCACTGAACTTGAAGTACCAGTATGCGAGAACACACGGTTTATTCTGTTGGCAGTGCAGGTCAGTGTCTGCAATGATAGTAGAGCACAGAACTGATTTGCCGCAACCCACAGGGCCATGCAGCCACAGAAGTTGTCCCGGTGTGGTCTTCCACCGTTGATACCGGTCGCTGGACTGCACCAACCAGGCTCCCGTCTCCGGCGAACGACTCTTCTTGGTCTCATTCTGAATGTTGGAGTAAGAGAACGTGGAAATCCAGTCGAGAATGCTGAGTTCCTCCTGCTCATTGGTTCGAAGATCGATACTGTGCACCTGCCGGGCCATCTCGTCGATCCGCACCAAAATATCCTCGGCACGGCGACTCTGATCCTCATCTCTCACGATCATCTTCCATTGATCCACGACAGCGCTTTTCTGCTCCACCACCGCCCTGAGTCGGTCGAGCGGCTCGTCGACCAAAGCACTTATACTCTTCCCCACTCGAGCAACGGCGCTCTCATGTCTCGCCCTCTGGACTTCTGCGATATATCGCAGAAGAGCAACATAGACCTCCACCAAGGCATCGTCCAAATTTGTCGAGCTTGGAATGGTTCCCTTCCGGTAATTGTGCTCGATGACACTATGGTATGCGAGCGACTGGGCGAGGAATTCCGATGCATCCATGATCGCGTCCCGCCGATCGATGTCATTTCTGACCAGCGTGAGCCCGAAGGCAACAACTGACCAGGCGATGGAGGCGTAGCCGGTGGGATCGAACCCGACCACGGCCTTGATGAGACCCTGGGCTTGTAGCACGCAGACGAGGACCTTCTTGGCGGAGCCTCGAACATCGACTTTTGTTCCGCCATCGCCGCGGTGGCGGATGCTCAGGTTGCCGTTCTGGTAGTCTTCGTACCTGGCTGTGATCTCTTTGATGATCTCCGCCAGCACTCGATCGATCGGGGGCGAGGGGGAGTTGCTGTCGTGGCTCACCCGGAGCCGTTTGCGGCTTTTCTCGTCCAATTGTTCTTCTGCTCGTTTCCAGAGGTCGTGCTTTTCCGATGCCCGAGAGGCCCACTGCAATGGGGCTTTGGTCTGAGAGGGAGAACGCGTGACTGGGGGTGGTTTTGAAACCGAAGGGGAGGAGGAAGAGGGGGAGACGAGATTCACCGGCCGCGGAGGGGCAACCGCGTCGGCCGCGTTCCTGCCCCCACAACCCCAACATTCAAAGGGCATCGCAACTGCCAGTCGGGGAATGGGATATCCACAGTGGATGGGAACAACAGCCCTAGGGACTGAAAGTGAATACCAAGCAGGTAAGGAGGGGCTTCTTCCATTTCCCTCTCCATGTCTCCTTTAATATTCCCCAGCCTTCCTGTAAGCGCTGCAACACAGCCGCCACTAATTTAGTCGACTGTGTGGTGCATGGCACTAAGTATATCCGGCCAACGAGCGATCGTCTTGTTTTGCTCGGTGTTCCTCTTGGCCTTGGCCGTCTTACTCCGACAGTTCTTGATGGGGTTTCCCAAGGGATACATCTTTCCAGTGAGTGGCCGTCTAGCGGTTAAGGGCCTTGGTGGGTGGTTTACAGGAGAAGAGGGTTGTTTGATCGCCAGACCATAGGTTGGAATCTTTCACTGTACTAACAAGGGTTTCCTGCTTTGCTAGCTTGGTAGCAAATGGTTCGTTCAGGATTGAAAATTAGTTAGAGGTATGGTACCCTAGTAAGATATATCTTGGATGCATATCTTTCTCCTGCCTACAGTCATGCGAGGTCTACGTGTAGGTATACTATGTATATCAATCTCTGAAGACGTGCGCTAGATCATAGATAGGCTAATCCTACAAGCTCAAAAAAATATTCGAGTAGTATTGTTCCTAAGGTCTATATGCTAGTGAGGTACGTGGTGTACAACATGAGGGGGCAATGGCCAGGTTAGAAGAATGGTATCGATACAATGTATATCCCGAACAGAACAGTCAGTCAACGATTCTGGCGTCATCCGCAACCACAGCGAATCCAATATATTGCCGGTATTGTTTCATCAAGCCACCCACCCACACAACTGAACATGTTCACTTGAAGTCAAATGACCCGAAGAAAGAACTCAAACCAACCCCTCCCCCGAAATCAACCCCAAATCCAACTCATCCAACCAGCTCAAAAACCCCTCGCTAGCAAGTCCCACCCCGAGCGCCTCCGACGGCAGCTGGAACCCCTCGACAAAGCCCAGCGGGAGGAGATCCCCGGACTCACGCACCGTCGGAGCGAGAACTTCCCCGTCCGTGGGGCCTGCGCCCCCCACCCCCACCCCCACCGCAACAACCCCCTGCTGATGATTCAGCGCATCATCCAACAGCCGACCGACCACCTTGGTCAGCTCCCGGGCGGCGACGGCGGTGGTCGACGGCGGCAGCGGCGTGGCCTGCACCCAGGCGAGGAGCACGCTGAGCGAGCGGATGATCTCGGGGCGCGGGGTGGCGGCGGGGAAGGCGCGGTTGGCGAGGGTGTGGCTGTGCAGCTCGGTGACGAGGATGCCGGCGGCGGGGATGCCGTAACTTAAATACTTGGGCCGTCATTAGGATCACTGCTTGGGATGGGGGAGAGTGCTTTGGTGGGGACGGGGCGAACGTACGATGCACGCGAACTGGCGCTGGATCTCGTGCGAGTGGAACCTCCGCGTCAAGTCCATGACCATCGACAGCACCTGCAGGGCGGTGTCCATCAGGTCGGCGGTGGCGTTGGCGCTGTGGGTCTTGCAGCGGATGCGCTGCAGGTGCAGCACGCTGAATTGGTAGTCGAACTGCACGAGGATCCGCGCCAGGGATTCCATCAGCTCGCTCTCGGGAGTCTGCCAGCAGTCCGGGGTGTAGTGGAAGCGCGCGGGGATTTGTGTTAGGATTTCTTGGCAGAGGTGGTATGTTTTTCTTCGTTTCATTAGCATGGAAACAGGACGAGAAGTGAACAAAAGGAGAAGGGGCTTACAGCACACGATCGCCATAGTCGGCGGCGGATTTGTTGCCTAAGGAAAGTTCGAGGACTTGCTCGCGCAGCGTGGACAGGAAGTGGCGGATGCGCATGACGGTCGCGGGCATATAGCTGCTCGCGCGGTGCCAGCCGTGGTCGTCTAGCGCGGCCAGCACGGCGTTGAGGGACGGTCCGTCGAGGAAGAGGTCCTCGTCGGCAATGTCCAGCGGTGGGGCTGCATCGCAGTACTGGTGCAGGAGACGCGGAGGGCGCCCCATCAGCGTGGCGAGGTTCTTGTCCGTGCGATGGGTGACGGCCAGCATGCGCTTTCTTGTCTCGGCCAGGAAGAACGGCACGTCGCGCGAGGGCTGGTGGTGGAGGCCGATGGTGTAGATGTTGGAGATTAGGTCGCCGAAGAGGCTGTACAGTCGTTCACCTGTCTGTTCGTGAGTCTGGGGCTGAGCACACACACTAGCGAGGGCACTTACTCGTGTCGCCCAAGACCTCCATCGCCAGATGCGCATGCATGTAGCGCGCCCACAGGATTAGATCGTTGACGTGGCCGAACTGTTTACTGATCTCGATGCACGCGTTGCCCGCCAGGACCATCTCCTTCATGAACGTCTCCGCGGGCATCGTCTCCCCGTGCGCCAGCTCCACGACATGGTGGCCGGGGTACCGGACCATGGCGCTGATTCCGGAAGAGGCGAAGATCAAGGCGATGAACTCCCACCGGAGGTTCGGGCCGGTGAACTGCGCGTAGAAGTCGCCGGCTGACATGTCCCTCGAAACTTCGAGGGGCCGTCCGGTCGCGGCGGTGATGGTCTCGTAGAGCTCCTTCCAACTGCCCGTGACGTCCCACGGGTTGCGGTCGATGTAGGCCTGCACTCGGTCCAGCGAGTCCAGGATGATCGGGGCGGGCACCAGGGTGAAGCGGCTGACGCGATGGTACCACTCGATCTGGTCGCGGTGGAAGGCCACGGCGGAGGCCAGGCGAATCAGGCGCGACGATGCGTAGGCATGCTGGGTGCGCCAGTGCTCGAACTCGGCGTAGAGGGACCGGTTGGCTTTGCCGGAGATCCCGCGCGGGGTCTCTTTGAACACAGAGAGATAACTTGTCGAGCCCAGGAACTCGGAGTCTTGTCCGTGTTTGGTCTCGGTGTCTGTCTGCGGTTGGTCTGGCGCTGCAAGCTCTGGTGTCGGACTTAGGTCGGGGGCATCCAACAAAGATTGGTGAATTGCACCTCGCTTTGGTGTCGCACGAGGGCGCGCAATGCCTGCATCCTTGACCCGCGTCAACGGGGCGGGGTGGTAATAGCACTGCAGTTGTTATTGTCAGCTGTGAGACAGAAATGAGTCATCTGGACTGTACCTACTTGGTTGGCATTGCCTCGCGATTGGCAGCGTCGACAGATGGGCGTCGCATGGTCACAGCGGACCTTGGAGAGCCGACATGGCTCGCACGAGGTCGGCTTTCCGTTGCGACGAAGCATAAGACGCGTGGTGTGTAGAGTGATGGTCAAGAAGAAAAGGAAGAATTGGTGGAGATGAAGGAAACTAGCTTATCGCTTATCGCTAATCGCTAATCGCTTATCGCCGGTAGCGGCTCGGAGTCCGGCATCGACGGTTGATTCCGATGCCGACGTAAATACGGAGTAGAGGGAGTGTGAATGTGTAATCATTTCCAAAGCGATGTTTGCCTAGAGTTAGTCTAAGCTGCGAATCACGCCATCTTGCTCTTGGCACAATAAGAGGAACGATATCGGATTGATCTATATATAAACTGTCAGCGCTAGTCTAGAAGCTACATCTAACCTCCAATTGCTTGTACCCGGGCACGTAACCCAGGACAATATACAACCACCACCTTCAAGAACCCCCAACGTACCCTCCAGCCCACACATCAACACGATGCCACTGCCGCCCTGCACCCTCGAGCCCATCAACCTCAACGACCCAGCACAACGCACCGAACTCCACCGCCAACGCACCCTCTGCGGCTGGGACCACCACCCGACCACCCTCGCGCAATGGCAAGCCAAACTATGCGAAGGCCTGAAGAACTTCTTCTGGATTATCGTTCCCAGCCCCAGCCCTAACTCTGAAGAGAACACCATCCGCGCCGGCCACATCTCCCTCGACGCCTACAGCGACCCCCCGGACCCGGACCTCGCGCGGGCCGACCGATCCATCCTCGCCCTGCAGACCTTCTTCCTCCTACCCGAGTACCGCTCCGCAGGAGTGGGCCGCCACGCGCTGCAGCTGATCGAGGAGCAGGCAGCCCGCGAGCCGGCCTGCCACTGCATCGCGCTGACGGCGCTGAGCAAGAAGTACCTGTACCAGGCGGGGCGCGAGTGGCGCGGGATCTGGGCGCGCCTGGACCAGCCCGTGCCCGCGTTCAGCATCCAGGAGTGGTATGAGAAGGCCGGGTATGTCGGGTGGAAGGAGGAGCCGCGGTACGAGGAGCGGAGTGTGGACGGGGAGGTGATTTGGCTGCGGGAGGTGTTTATGCGGAAGGAGGTGCGGCGGGATGCTCTGTGAGGTAGACGGTGTGGTAGGAATGGGGTGTGTGGTGAGGATTGAGGCTGTGTTTCTTTGCGTTTGACGTCGGGAAGATGGGTTCGGGCGTGAGTGACAGAATGGAGGTTTTATGCGCCATGCGCCAAGGGCTTGGGTTTCGTATCCACGTACGCTTTTCTGCGTGAGAAACCCACATTCTCTGCTTGCTAGGCAGAATGATTCTCAACTTTGACTTTTGTTAGTAGAGAAATGGGTGGGAAAATGGTGGAAGGAAACGTGGTGTACCTCGATGAAACCTTTGTGTATACACACCATAAAGATATGACGCGGTGCGGTTAGCGATCTCGATGCCCACGTTGGCCGTTGATTGTCAAACCCCCGCCATGTGCAGATGATCACTTCGCATGAGACTTAATGATATTAATAGCGGGTTGCGACCGTGGATTTGGGGATGTCAACCACGATTTCATTGTGTTGGTCGATCCAGCTGACGGGCCACCAGCTTAAAGGCCATTGAGCCTGCTACCATGGGAGTGATTCCTCACGGAGAAGGTGACGGGGGAATTCTCGTATTATCCCAGGATCTTGCAGAGTCTCTCATGACATCATGCACTTTCTTCGATCGAGTTCTTTAGACCCCAGCAATACTCCCATCCACAGCTGGTCAATAAGATGTGGGAATACGATGGAAGGCTAGGAAGAAGCAGCAACACCAACACCAACACCAACACAAGCACCGACGGATCCATTCCGGGCCTCCCCAAACCGGCCTAGCTGCAGATCCCAGCGGGGCGCACCATTGCTACGGAGTACATTGATAGTACAGTACATGCATCAATGCTTTTTTATTGAACCACAGACCCTGACCCAAACAAACCACCTCCTTTGTCCCAGCGCCGCTGTCCTTTAAACCTCCCCACAAACAAAGATCGTGACTTCATTTCCCGTATCCCTCGTCCAAAACACAATCCCCCCTTGCCCGGCAAATCCGCCCCTCACTGAGGGCACCCGACCGGGCGACGTAATCGGAGAAAGATGGGCACGCCCCAAGAGCCCTAATGCAAGGGCGCGCGCAAGGGGACGTAGGCCGGGAATTGGACGCTGTCAGTGTCAGTCTTTCTGGAAGTGAGCCAAGGGAGGATTGTAATCTCCCATTTGCGGTACGCAGATTGGTGCGCAACAATTTAAATTGGCGTTCCTACAAGGAAGTAGGACAGATATGGCACTGGCAATGCGTTGCCCAGACCAGACGGACGGGGGAATCACGTTCCGGGTGAGACAGGTTCGATACGACGAGGATCGACCCCCCATGCCTTCGATAATTGGTTTGCACTGCACTGCACGTCCAGAGCCAGCAGCCAAGACAGGGCCAGCCACAATGAAACCTGACCGCTGGATGGGATATAAAGGACGTTGGCCTGCCCTGCGCGGCCCTGCCCTACCCCCGTGGGTAGAACGCCCGTCACGCCCGCCAACTCGTGTCTCCGTCTCCGTCTCCGTCTCCAGTCTACAATGCGGGCATTTCGACTTCTCCAGACCGTTCTGGGGCTAGGTGCGTTGCTCTCACTCACCCTCACCTACTACCGTCCGACTCCAGTCACTGCACACTGCTAACAAAGCACCGAGACAGCGCCCCTAGCAACGGCCAATATCGCAACCTTCGCCCCGTCCACCACCCACCCGAACCTAACCTACAGCGTCACCGTCCCCGACACGACCACCCAGCACAACGCCGGACCGATCTACCTGCAGATCCGGGCGCCGCGCACGCTGCAATGGGTGGCGCTGGGCCAGGGCAGCCGCATGGCGGGGGCCAACATCCTGGTCGTCTACACGGACGCCTCGGGCACGAACCTGACCCTGTCCCCGCGGTTAGGGCGCGGGCACATCGAGCCGCAGTACACGGACCTGGCCAACGCCACCCTCCTCCCCAGCAGCCGCGTCACCGACGACACCATCGAAGCCAACATCCAGTGCACGAACTGTCTGGCCAGCTGGCTCTCCGCATCAGAGACCAGCTACCCCCCTACCTCCACAGCCGCGCCCTTCATCTGGGCCTACCACACCGGCCGCGCCCTCAACTCCTCGTCCGTGCAGGAGCCCATCACCATCCACAGCGAAATGGGCAGCACGACGCTCGACCTCAGCCAGGCCCAATTCTCCCTGCCAGAGAACACAACCACCACCGACCTAAACCCCTTCGCCCTAACCTCCACCCAATCCCCCGCCCCGCAAACAGGGAAAAGCACCCTCCCCTCCCCCGCAAAGACCAGAGCCCTCCTCATCGTCCACGGCACCCTCATGGCCACCGCCTTCCTCCTCTGCTTCCCCCTCTTCGCCCTCCCCATCCCGTTAGGCGTCAAATACAACATCGCCACCCGCCACGCCCCCCTCCAACTCTTCACCCTCGCTTTGGTGATCACCGGCCTGGGCACGGGCGTCTACCTAGCGACGACAGTCTCCACCCTCCAGCACGCGCACCCCGTCATCGGACTCATCCTCGTCGGCGTGCTGGTCCTCTTCCAGCCCTTAGCAGGATACCTGCAACATCGGCACTGGAAGCGCGAGGCTGCGAAGAGTGTGTTCGGGTATGTGCATCGCTGGGTGGGGCGGGGGGCCATTGTTCTGGGGATGGTGAATGGGGGGTTGGGGTTTGGGCTTGCGGGCCGGGGCATGGGGGGGGTCGGGAGCAGGAATGTGCCGGTGGCGGCGGTGGTGGTTTATTCGGTGGTGGCCGGGGTGGTGTTTGTGGTGTATGTGGTTGGGGTGGTTTGGGGGAAGACGAAGGTGTTTGGTCGGGGGGGGATAGGTAAGGGGGCGGGAGGGGAGAGGGGGATGAAGGGCGAGGGGGAGAACGGGCATCGGGAGAAGATTTAGGTTGGCTGCTTTGCTGTGCTGTGCTTTGCTTTGGATGCTTTGGATGGTGTCTTGGGGGTTGGGAGAGATTGGACGTGCCTGGGTTTAAAGGGTTTATGTTGGAAAGATCAAAGGGGGGTGGGGGTGGGGTCAATATTAATGTTTATTCATTCATGTCTATGTTCAATAATGGTATAGGTAGGTCCAGATATACAAGCAACAGGGCCCAGCTAGAACTTCAACACGGCCTTGCCCTTGTTCTTGCCATAGAAAATCCCCACCAGGCCCTCGGCCGCGTTCTCGATCCCCACCGTCTCGTGCGTCAGCGCCTTGAACGACCCCTCCTTGATCCACTGCTGCACCTTCTCCTGGTGCTCCTGGGTGTACTTGTCGCCCATGCCGGGGTCGTTGACGATGAATCCCCGCATGGTCAGCCGCTTGGTCAGCACGTACGAGATGTTGCTGATCGGGTAGGGGGTGCCGTTGTACACGGAGATCATGCCGCACACCACCACGCGGCCAAAGTTGTTGATCGCCTCCAGGGCGGCCTCGAGGTGCTCGCCGCCGACATTCTCATAATAGATGTCGATGCCGTTGGGGGCCAGGCGCTTGAGCGCGTCCGCCGGCTTCTCCTTCTTGTAGTTGAAGCCGCCGTGGAAGCCCAGCTCCTTGGTGATGTACTCGAGCTTCTCGTCGGAGCCCACGCTGCCGATGACCGTCAGGCCCTCGTGCTTGGCCAGCTGGCCGACCAGCTGGCCCACGGCGCCGCTGGCCGCCGACACGAAGATCGTCTCGCCCTTCTTGGGCTGCCCGATCTCGTACAGCGACGAGTACGCCGTCAGGCCCGGCATGCCCAGCGCCCCGATGAACACCCGGATGTCCTCGATGCCCAGCGGGTTCTCCAGCTTCTTGACGTACGGCAGCCGCTCCGCGCCCACGGCGATGTACGACTGGATCGGGAGGTAGCCCTGGATCAGGTCGCCCTCTTGGTAGGAAGGGTTGTTGGAGCGCAGCACCTTGCCGATGACCGCGCTGTCGATGGGCTGGCCCAGCGCCATGGCCGGCGAGTACGACTTGACCTCGGCCGGGCGCATGCGGCCGCGCATGTAGGGGTCGAAGCTGGCGTAGAGCGACTGCACGAAGATGCCGTTCTCGGGGGCGGCGGCGTTGGCGTCGTAGGAGACCGGCTCCAGGCCAATGTGCTGTCCGGGGACAGGATAGCCCGTGGGGACTTCCTTGAAGATGAGGGCCTTGTTCTCAGACATGGTGTATGTGTGGATGTGTTTGGTTTGGAGGGGGTTGTGTCAGTGAGGTGACAGCAGCGGCCGACCCACCTTTATACGACTGCTCCCAGTGGGGCCACGCCCCCCCAGGGTCGATTATCAAGCATCGCAGTTGCTGACGAAGCTACCCTGAACGGCGTCGAAGAAGCTTCTCGAGAGACTGGCTTCAAGGTTTGCCTAGGTACCTGCCCAATGCAGCGAGGGCCCCGGGGGTGGGAGGGAGTTGCCCAACCGTCCTCGTCACGACCATTCGCAGGCGGAGACGCGAACCACGGCACGGCGGGCGAGTGGAGCTGGCAGAGTTTCCAGACGGACGAAATTCGGGGCAGCTGCTTCTTCAGGGTGTCGATACCGGGCCGGATGGGGCAGGTCGGTGGTCTCGAAGGGTGGATGACCGGAGTTATGCAGTGCAGTGGCTCGGGATCGAAGGTCGAGACAATGCGGCAGTTCTGACGCCACCGGAGGACACGGTGGGCGCGAGCCATGAAGTCATGATTACTGAGCAGGGTGAAGCAGAGCAGAAATGGGGCAAAGCAACGAGGTGAAGTCAATTGGGGATTGAGTTTGAGTTTCAGTGATGGTTCATGACTCGAGACGGTGCAGTCCTTCAGGCTGCATTTCTGCATCTCTGCATAAGGGCGGCTGAGTCAGCCGTCAGCACTCAAATTTTCGCCTTCCGCAGCCTTTCCCAAACGGGACTAGATTATTAATCGCCTCGCCTCGCCTGTTTTTCTTCACTGCCTCGGCTTTTCCCTCTTTAGGCTCTTGCACCGACCTGGAATTCTTCTCTGTTATTCTTTTCCGTGCACTGCACATCCTCAACACATCTCCCAACGCCTGCTGCCTCGGTGCTCCTCTCGACGCTCCCCTCGACGCTCCCCTCGACGCTCCCCTCGACGCTCCCCACAACGCCCTCCTCCCTCATCGCCACCACCGCCCCCCTCCCCTCCTCCCCTATGACCACCACGCACCGCCGAAACCGCCGACTGGGCACCCCCTGCTCAAACATCGCGTCCAGCTCCTCGAAGGTGCGCCCCTGGGTCTCGGGCAGCCACCAGAAACACATGGCGGCGCAGACGAGACTGGTCCCGGCGAACAGGAATCCCAGCTTGCCGCGCCAGTCGGCCTCATCGGCGTCCATGGCGTAGGGGATGGCGACGGCGAAGACGACCGACCACACGAAGCAGCTGACGGTGGCCAGGCCGATGGTGACGCCGCGCAGCCGCATCGACGAGACCTCGGCCAGCAGCACATAGCAGCAGGGGCCCAGGCTGACGTCGTACACGAGCGTGCAGGCCAGCATGAGCGCGCACTGCGCCCAGACCGTGCCGGTGCTGCGGGGGACGACGTCCAGCACGCCGATCAGCAGCTGCGTCAGCGCCAGCGCCGAGCAGCCCGTCAGATACATCGTGCGGCGGCCGACGTAGGACAGGAGGGGCCACGAGAGCACCGTGCCCAGCAGGCCGAGCGCGCTCAGCCCGAGGTTCATCGAGAAGGCGTGCGACGCGTTCAGCCCGGCGGTCTCCATGAAGTGCACCGCGTAGTTGATGAAGAAGACGTTGCCCGTGAACGCTTGCATGCTGTAGGCCATGACGCAGATCAGGAGGCGGCGGCGGTTGGCGCCGCGCAGGCATTCCAGACGGCGGGTGGTGGTGGGCTGGAAGCTGGCCTCCAGGCGCAGGGTCTCCTGGATGTGGGCGAGGCGGGGCCCGACGGCGCCCCCGCGCACGGTGAGGCGGCGCAGCGACGCGGCGGCGGCCTTGGGGCGGCCCGTCCGGCACAGCCAGTAGGGGGGGTCCGGGCAGAAGGGGACCAGGGCCAGCATGATGCACGGCAGGGCCCACTGCGTGGCGATGGGGATGCGGTAGGACCAGTCGCTGGCGAGGGCGGCCGTCCCCTTCAGGATGCCCGAGGCGATCAGCGAGCCGATGGCGAAGGCGAGGTTGGTCATGGTCGCCGCGAACCCGCGCAGCGGCAGCGGGGTCACCTCGCCGACGTACGCGGAGGCGCAGATGGGGTAGAAGGCGATGACGCAGCCGTTGATCAGCTCGCCCGCGAACAGCTGCGCGGGCGTCTGGCTGAAGAACTGCACGAAGATGACGCCGATCGACAGGCATGAGCAGCCCGTGAGCACGAGGCGCGGCCCGAAGCGGTCGTAGGCGACGCCGGCGAACAGCGCCCCCACGATGGCCCCCAGCAGGTTGGCGTAGTTGAAGGCCGACAGCCAGCGCGCGGCCAGCATGTAGCGGCCCTCGTGCTCGTAGCCGTAGTTCCGCTTGAAGACGTCCAGTCCGACTAGGCCTTTGACCACGCCGCCATCCTAGTCGCGTCGGTTAGTTCTTCGTCGTGAAGTAGTCGGTGGGCTTGGGCTACGTACAATTCCTTTCAGGATCGTCGCCTATTGATTGTGTGTCAGTCTATCACCGGAATAATCGAGGCTGAGCGTACCAGATTCATGAATAATGCCCACGCCACGGCTGGCCAGTGCTGTCGCAGAGCGGGCCAGAAGGTCAGCGCATGCTCCGCCGCGAGGAACTCCTGCGAGGTTGCGGCTTCCTGCGGCGAGGCTGTTGGAATGGCCTGGATGACGATCTCGTCTTTGTCCTTCATCTTGCCTGTCTATCGGAATTTTCTATCGGAATTTTCTATCGGAATTGTGAAGATTTGGGAGATTGGGGAGAACGAGAAGACCGAGCAAGGGCAAACCGCCGACAGCAGTTTTCATCCTCAGTTGCCGCCATTGTCTTGGCCGTCTTGGCCGATGGACCTTGGAGACGAAGCCAAGGGCGGAGTGAGTGGCCATGGAGGCTGTGGAGGCTATGGATCGTGTAGTTTAGAGAGAGTCACGGTCACGGTCACGCTGGGATGATACTCATAGATGAATAGTCCACAAGCAGTCGGACAAGCCATTGACCCCAAACTCGACAGAATAACTTAACTTGACGACTGTAACCCCGCACGTGCCGATCCGTAAAGTCAAAGCGAGGCGTGCCTCCAATTTTACCCAATTTTACCAATTTTATCCAATGACGGACGCTTGCGGCAGCCGAGCTGTACGACTATTCAAGCCGCAAGGCAAATCCTCGTCCTACGCGGGTAAGCTTCTCGTGCATCGCAGGCTTATCCCGTATACGAGGGTGCTCGGCTGGTGGGCAGTGCTGAACCGAGAGAGGGTATAAAGTCCGACTCTCTCCCTGCTCGGTCACCTTTCAGCAATTTACATCCTACAGCAACCATAATTTGAGAAACAAGTACTGAACAGTACTACAGTACCAACCACCACAATGGCGCTCGACACCACCGTACTCCCCCCATTCCCCCATCCCCATCCCCCTCCCTCTCCCTCCCGCTCCCCAACCCAACCCTAACTAACCCCCCCAGAAATTCTACAACATCATCAACAACGAACACACCACCACCCCAACCACGCGCCACAGCACCAACCCCACCACCGGCCACCCGAACCCAGAAGTCCCGATCTCGCGCCCCAGCGACCTCGACGCCGCCGTGCTCGCCGCACAATCCGCCTTCCCAGCATGGTCGCGCACCCCGCTCGCGACCCGCCGCGCCCTCCTGACCCGCTACGCCACGCTCCTCGAAACCCACAAACCGTCCCTGATCGCCCTGCTCACCCAAGAGCAGGGGAAACCGCTCAGCCAGGCGCAGATCGAAGTCGAGATGGCCATCACCTGGACGCGCACCATCCCGACCCTCGAGCTCCCCACCACCACCATCGAAGACACGCCCGACCGCCAGATCGTCCAGCGCTACGTGCCCATCGGCGTGTGCGGCGCCATCGTCCCCTGGAACTTTCCCGTGCTGCTGGCCGTCGGCAAGATCGTGCCCGCCCTGGTCACCGGCAATACGATCATCGTCAAGCCCAGTCCGTACACGCCGTACTGCGCGCTGAAGCTGGGCGAGCTGGCCGCCCAGGTGTTCCCGCCGGGCGTCGTGCAGGTGCTGAGTGGCGGGGAGGAGCTGGGGCCCTGGATGACGGCGCATCCGGGGATTCTGAAGATCAGTTTTACCGGGTCGAGTGCCACCGGCCGCAAGGTGATGGAGGGCTGTGCCAGGGGGTTGAAGCGGGTGACGTTGGAGTTGGGCGGGAATGATGCCGCCATTGTGTGTGGGGATGTTGATGTGGATGCGGTGGTGCAGAAGGTTTGTTGTCCTGTTCTTTGTTCCTTGCCCTTTCCCGGGCCCTCGCCCTTACCCCTCACAAAACAAAATAAACGTGAACTGCGTGCGGAGTGGTTCCGGTGGTTGGGGCTGTGGGACGGTGTCTCAAAAAGCAGACACCGGATCTGGGTTGCGGGCTGGGTGGTGGGTCTGATACGGTTCCAAGGTCAGCACTGACGATCCCAGATCGGCATCATCGCCTTCCTCTGCTCCTCGCAGATCTGCATGACGATCAAGCGGCTGTACGTGCACGCGAGCATCTACGACAAGTTCCGCGACAAGCTGGTCGCCTTCGTGCGCAGCCTCCCCGTCGGCGCCGGCACCGACCCGGCCACCTTCTTCGGCCCCGTGCAGAACCGCATGCAGTTCGACAAGGCCCGCGACCTGCTGGCGGCGACGCAGGCGGCCGGCCTGCGGACGCTGGCGGCCGGCGAGGTCCCCGCGGCCCTCGACAAGGGGTTCTTCATCGCGCCGACCCTCGTGGACAACCCGCCCGAGGCCTCGCGCGTCGTGCAGGAGGAGCCCTTCGCGCCGATCCTGCCGCTGCTCCGGTGGTCCGACGAGGCGGACGTGGTCGCCCGCGCCAACGCCTCCGACTACGCGCTGAGCGCCTCGGTCTGGAGCCGCGACCTGGGCCGCGCGCGCCGCCTCGTCGACCAGCTGCAGGCCGGCTCGGTGTGGGTGAACTCGCACTTCGACGTCGCGCCCCACGTGCCGTTCGGCGGGCACAAGGCCAGCGGCATGGGCACGGAGTGGGGGGTGCATGGGCTGGTGGGCTGGTGCAATTCGCAGACCTTGTGGCTGAAGAGTCAGCTGTAGCCCTACTTTACTTAAACCTGGGCCTGAGATACCATGGACGACAAGTGTCACGTGAAGGACCGGGGTTGAATCTATACATCTATACTCCTCGCACGCATCTATACCTAAGCATCTAATACGCAATCCCCCGCAGATACTCCCCCAGCGCCATGATCGCCATCGCCTGCCCGTACGGCATCGCCGTGCGGGGGATCTCCTTGTAGAACTGCAGACTGTCGCCCATCCCCGTACCGAAGCTGGTATTCTGGAGCTCGCCCTGCGCATCCACGGCGCCAACGACGGCCTGGATCGCGCGCTCCGCCACCTCGCGGTACTCCGGCCCGAGATACCTCTTCCGCACGGCCTTGAGAATCCCATACGCGAACCCCGCCGTCGCCGACGCCTCGACGTAGGAATCCGGATGATCCAGCAGGGTATGCCAGAACCCGTCCGCCTCCTGCAATCGCCGGAGCGCCGCGCACTGCGCCTCCAGCACGCTCAGCAAATGCACGCGAATCGGGTCCTGCTCCTCGAGCTCCAGCAACTCGACCATCTCCGGAATCACCATCGTAATCCAGCTATTCCCTCTCGCCCAGCGCGCCTCGGCGAAATGATGCCCCACGCGCCCCGACTCCGCCGCGGGGGTAAACTCCCACCCATGGAAAAACAGCCCCGTCCGCGCATCGAACAGATACTGGACATGCAGCAAGCACTGGCGCTTGGCCTCAGCCACATACGCGGGGCGGCCCAGCAGCCGCCCGATCTTGGCGAGCGGCAGGACGGTCATCATCAGCGTGTCGTCCCACAGCTGCCCGCGGTTCTCGGTCAGGTAGGTGATGTGCTGCAGGCCGCCGTGGCGCGTGCGCGGCAGCTCGTGCATCGCCCACTCGGCCCACGCGTCCAGCCACGGCAGGTAGGTGACGTCGCGCGTGGTCTCGTACAGGTGCGCCAGCGCCAGGAACACCGCCATCGTGTTGATGTTCTTCGTCGTGCCGCCCTCGGCGATCCGCGCCGCGAACCAGTCCTGGATGATGCGCAGGTGCGTGGCGGACCCGGTGAGTTCGTAGTATTTCCAGATCCCGTAGAGGCCCACCCCGTGCGTCCATTCCCATCCGTGCCACGATTTGGTGTCGATGATCCGCCCGTCTGGGAGGTGGAGGAGGAATTCGCCGGTTGGGTCGTGGATGTTGATCAGGTTCGTGATGAGGAGGTCGATTTTGCTGCGGATCGCGGGGGGGGTGAGGGGGGCGAGGGGGGGCATTTTGGTGGGTTGTTTGGTGGTGGTGGTGGTGGTGGTGGTGGTGGTGAGTTAGGGTTGGGT
>KZ825636.1:0-28037 GCA_003184685.1 Aspergillus indologenus CBS 114.80
CCCCTTTTTTTTTTTTTCAGAAGTGATCTGTGCCTGGTACTAATTGAAACTCCATGCGACTTGGTAGCTTGCCCAGTCATACAATGAATTATTAGAGTGAGTCTCTACCTTGCCAGAACCCTGAAAACCTTGCTGACCAGACTTGATGATCGTAGGGAATTCTCCTCAAAAGACCTCCGCACTGTAGGCAATTACACACTTGGGCGGTTAATAGGAAAAGGCTCCTTCGGCAAGGTCTACCTTGCCTCTCATAAGTTGACCAATGGCTCTAAGGTAGGCCTCCTCGACTATGCAGGCAATTCGAAGCATGTGTTAAGGCATGCTATATTTAGGTCGTACTCAAGTCTTCGAGTAAGGAGGACAGGAACCTGGCGCGCGAGATCCATCACCATCGTCAGTTCCTCCACCCCCATATCGCTCGCCTCTACGAAGTCATTGTGACGGAGAATCTGGTCTGGCTAGTGCTGGAATATTGTCCAGGTAGGTTAACCTGGATTGTTTGCAATTTATAATTTTTGACACTGGTAGGTGATGAGCTGTACAATCATCTCCTTCAACATGGCCCACTCCCCGTTGAGAAAGTTAAAAAGATATTCACGCAGTTAGTTGGGGCTGTGGCGTATGTTCACAGCAAGTCCTGTGTGCACCGCGATCTCAAACTCGAAAATATCTTGCTTGATAAGCACGAAAATGTCAAGCTTTGTGACTTCGGATTCACAAGAGAATATGAGGGAAAGGCAAGCTACCTGCAGACATTTTGTGGCACGATATGCTATAGTGCTCCCGAAATGCTGAAGGGGGAGAAATATGCCGGCGAGAAAGTGGATGTTTGGAGCTTAGGAATCATTCTGTACGCCTTACTTGCAGGCGAACTTCCGTTTGACGATGATGACGATCAAGTCACCAAAGCTCGCATCCTCAGCGATGAGCCGGCGTTCAATGAAAAATTTCCTGATGATGCCAAAACTCTCATCAATCTGCTCTTGTCAAAGCGACCTTTGATCCGGCCAGGCTTGGGTGAGATTCTCGGGCATCCATTTCTCGCCGAGTTTGCTTCGGAACAGCTGGCGATTCTGAAGATCCCACGTCCGGCGCCATTTTCGACCCCGCTCGAGAAGACAACATTGCAGCGCATGAAAAGTGCGGGTTTGAACATCGATGATGTTGTGGAAAGCGTCCTCTCTCAACGATGTGACCCACTCGCTGGCTGGTGGGCATTGCTGATAGAGAAAGAGCAACGCAAAGAACGAAAGAGGGAGCGTAAACGCCGAGAACGTGAGGCTGAGGCTAAAAACATTCGCCGGCTCAGCGCAGCGAGCAGTCGGTTGGAAAAGATTTCCGCAGCTTTAGTTGAAGTGGATGAGGAGGGGCACGCATCATCTGATGGCCCTCTCCAAGAACGTGGACGTAGGAACAGGCGGAGTTTACCATCCCAGCTCACGGTACCGGAACTACCCATGCTTCCTGAGCCAGCTCCCGTGCAGTCTCCAGATTCTAGCGCGCCTCCTCCGCCTATTGACAAAGACTCTGTCCGCTCCGCTAGCTCCACTCGACCTCGTCCAGTACCGCCTCCCAAAGATCAAGCACGGCGGCCGAGTACCTTGCATGCCAGCGCTTCGCAACCGGAACTGGCGCAACACAATGGCCTTTTCAGAAGGCGTACTGGTCGCCGTCAGTATCCGATCATAAGTCAGCTGGCCTCACTCAAACATTGGTTTGTGGAGTCTGCGAAGAGGGCCAAGTCACCGCACGCAAAGGTTACGAGCGCCCAAGGTGGGCATCGCAAATTTCTTTCGGAAAGACTAAGCCCAGGAAAGGGACAAGAGGCTGGAAAGAAGCCAACATCCCCATCTGCCGTCATTGGAAACCAAGGTGACTTATCGACACCGACCCAGATGAAACGCTCGTCGAATGCTAGTAGCTTGGCTCCAAGCAGTGCCTCCTATCCAAACCACCGTCACTCTTTTCCCCGGCAACCTCGACCACTCAGCACAGGTCAAACCCATCGAAATTCGCTGTCGCCCTCCCCAATAACTCCGAGGGGCTCTTATCGGCGGTCGTCTGCAGGCTTGCGTGGACGCAAGTCGACCTCTTCGTCTGTCTCGTCTATCCGCAGCATTCATCATACCCATACCCACTCTAAGGCCTCATCCGTATCCTCGAATAGCATTGGTTCGGCTTCGACACCGACCGCTCGAATCACCAAATCACCACATTCTTCTGTGAAAGTCTTGCCCACGACGCCGAGCGCCTCTGCTCGTTTTCCAAGCAATATTCGCTTGGTCCGAGGTACGCATACTGGGATGCGTGACATGGACGATCACAATGGAAGACTCCAATCAGTGTTTAACGAGGCAGCCCCGACCCCGCTACTCTATTCTCCTTCTTCAAGCCTTGTATTTGCCCGTCGCAAACGATCCGCATTCAAGGGCCCTATGATTCACACTGCAAACCTGATGGTATCTGGCGGTGTGGCTGCTTCGCAATATCCCCAAGTTAATTATGGTGCTGAGGGTTCTGTTGCCGCAAATGCTGTTCGGCCTGCAGCACGGAAGAGTCAAATTATCGAAGAGGAAGATCTAGAAGAAGACATCGAGGAGGTGGATACTTTCAGCGGCCTAGAGGATGATCCAGGATCACCAGTCGATCTGGTAAAACCGGACGATTACCTTGGACTTGAGCATACGGACGGATCGCTTCCTGAGCCGTCTCGCAAACCCGCTCTAGCCCCTGCCCCGGACTTTGATGCTAGTCCTCGCCCACCCCGCTCGTCCTCATTGACAACGCCGTCGTTCTCAACGGTTCCCGAGTAGACATTACTCTGTCAGATGCAAAACTTCCATGAGACTGCTGTCAAAGCCTTCAGGCAGTAGCAGCCGGACATACTAGATTTCACCTTGGCATGTTTCGATTCTATCTGTTCTTTTTGCACATTTCATTCATATTTATACCCCCTTTCGCGTCTGTGCGGGCTAGTTTTTGATTTTCTTTTCCTTTTCCTTTTCCTTTTTTCTTTTTTCTTGGACAAATCTCAATCTTTGACTGCTGCGCAAAACGGCAACGCGATGATAAACAAGCCTGGGAAGGTCATTCTTGTACGCTAGAAACCCTCCTTTTCCTATCCTTCTTTCCAGACTTCTTCTTATTCATTACCTTGCAAGGGTTGCATCTGCATTCTCTTGACACGCACCACGTCATATTTACCACGCACTTCGCGCCGGTTTCTTTTGTATTATAATATCATATCTTGCTCCACATATCCACCTACTCACCTACATACCTATTTCGTCAAAGATCTGTCCATGTATCCCTGAGTGTGCTTGGCATCTATGAGCGATGTTCAGCCTATGAGTTTCCACGGCCCTTTTTCACGGGATGATGACGGAGCCGCGTGGGGCTGGCTCCAGTAACAGGCACTCAGTATATAACACGGCCCTCCATGCATTGAAGATATGGTGGGAAAAAAGTAGGACAACCATACAAAGCTCGTGCCTGATTCACGATAGCTTGAGCGAATTGGTTCACTGCTGGATAAAAATGCTCCAATCCTTGTCACTATCCAATCTTGGCTGTGGTCCCATCCTCGACATCTTTAGTCATAACATTCTCCTCCCCAAGCCCAACACCACTGATGTAAACCTTGTCCACCGTTTCGCGGTACGCAGGCACGAGATTAACTGCCCAGGCATACGACAATGCAATGACGAAAAACAAGGTCGGCACAATCATAGCGAAGCCCGTGTTCCGTGCGTCCGCCACTCGACCGAGAATTGGGGGTACGACTGCTCCGCCACAGACAGCGCCAACAATGAGCCCGGAGGCCCGCTTATAGTTCCTACCCAGGCCGCATATACCAAGCGCGACAATCGTTGGGAAGCAGACAGATTCGAAGAAGAGGGTACAGAAGAGCATTGCTAGTGAAAATATATAGTTGATTGTTGTTAGTCCGCTGGGCATCCTGCGCGACAGAGCCGGGGTAAGAGAGGAAGGGGCAGAGAGAGAGAGAATGAGAAGAGAGAGGGAGAATAGGAGAGGCTGGACGAGGATCGAGAGACAAGGACCTATTCACGAAGTGTGCGTGCTTTTGGATAAATGAATAGAACACGAGGGTGAAGGTGGGACGTACCGACTCCTGTCCGGTTATGTTGCGTTATTGATGCAGCGATGAATGCAACAGTGCAGGAGAGATAAACTAAGAATACCCAACGGGCTTTTGCAAATCTCATGATAATGGCACCGACGAAGCGACCGACAGCAAAGACACCCTGGGCACCGGCAAGATACTTGGAAGCTGTGGCGCTAGAAGTTCCGGGCCAAGTCTCGGTCACGTAATTGATGAAATAGCTTGCGATAGCAACTGATGTACACCAAAGGAAAGGTTAGGTGTGAGAGATAAGGCAAGCATATGTATGCAGGTCTGGAGTCATACCTTGTGCGCCTGTATAAGTGAATTGTGCCAGCGTAGCATGGAAGAGCTTATATTGCTTCCGGAGTGGCTTTTCCTGCTCGTCCGCGTGTGTCTCGGCAACCTGAAAGGCCATGTCCTCATCTGTCACTTCGGGGATCGAAGAGATGAAGAAAATACCCGCGAGGATGAAGACAAAGATGCCAATTGCGAGATAAACCCACTGAACGCGCTTGAGGGCATTGACATCATCGCCCACGGAGGTGAAGAAGACATATGAAGCTAGCACTGGCGCCACGCAGGCTCCGATGCCGTTGAAAGCCTGGGCAAGATTGATTCGGATTTCAGCGTATCTGGGTGGACCACAGACTAAAAGCCCATTCTAGTCATTGTTCCTCATTTCTCGCTCAACCCATGGAAGGATGGAGCTCAAGGGGTTCACATATGCTCCACTCACCAGTTATGTATGGATTGGCAGCCGTCTCCAGAGACCCCAGGCCAGAGCCAATGACAAAAGTGGCTGCACAGAAGCCTCCGAATGAGCGATGCAAGCCTGCAGGCCACATGCAGAGAGCGCCGATACCATATAGAGTCAGGCCGAAAATGAAAACAGTCTTGTAGCCAAAATGACGGAGCATGTAGTTCGCATAGCCAAGGGACGCCAGTGGATAAGCACTTGGAGCTGTCAATCAAAAGGCCCTCTCCTTAACAGATGCATGTTATTGAAAGAGCTTGCTGACCCAAAGTAGGCTGCCTGGAGTCCAGAAGAACGTGTACGAGTGATATGCATGGTATTCTGGAAATGCTTGTTAAGTGTGTCTAGTAGACCATAGGCGAATCCCTGCAGCGCAAGTATGTCAGCGACCACCACCACATATGATTATCTCTTGCTCTAGGGCGCTCACCCATAGAAAGAAGAGTATGGTGACTAGAGTCAAGGGCCAGATACTCTGGCGCAATGTAAGGGTGGCGGCAGAGGTGGTTCTGCTATTATCAACCCGGAACCCAGTCCGAGTCTTCAGGAAACGCACGATCCCCATTCCGGCGCGAGAGGGAGACAGCAGTCTATCTGAGAAAGGGGGAAGACGACAAGAGAAGAGAGAAGGTCTCTAGAGAATAGGTAAGTGATTGGGATTGTAAGATAAAGCCACTAGAGAGCGAGGGGGGGAAGGAGGGGTATGTATGTGGCTTCTTCACAGGCAATAGTCTTCAATTGCATCTCTCTGAGCCCAGGTCTCTTCTCACCATTCCCCCAGACTCTCTCCGCAGAATCAAGAATGTGGAAATAGGAAAATAGGGGGGTAGGGAAGGCCAAATCATCCGGGGGGGTGTCCCCGTTGGTCAGGGTTGAGGGGACAAGATTGCAGCAGGCATTCTCGCCGTCGATGCCCCGGTTTCCCCGCAATTTGAAATTTAGGCTGAAATTCATGATGAACCGGGCGGTCTCAATTCAATCCGGTTCAGTCACCTATCATCGTGGTGTATTTATAGAGGTGAGCTGAGACTAGTCAGAAACTAGAGTGAAAGGAGGGGGAAATGGAGCCGACTTGGAAAGGAAGACCATCCATATCACGGGATCGCATATCTAGTAAGTATGCGTATGCTTTGTTTACACATGTATGTGGTTATTTGTTTGTTTGCTGGTTTGTTTGTTTGTTTGCCTTAGGACTTGATATACTACACAGTAGACAATAATACATTTGATACACTAATCTATCTAAAACGTGCCCGGTGGGTAAACAAAACGTATTCAGCGAAGCAGGAGAACAATCGATTGCAAGTGAAACAGGTGAGAAAAGTCTAGGCATAGTGTCCACATGATACATGGGAACAGAACTTACTTCGCTAGGCTCGTCGCTGTAGATATCCGCCTCATCCTTCTCTATACGCCCCCAACCATCCAAAGGTATAGGTATATGCCATCAGTTAACTGCCCAACGGCAAAACAACAAACACATCGAATATGAAGGGACAAGAAATCTATATATCATCAAGGCGATCACCGACATCTCAGTCATCACTTCATCAACAAATCGTTCACGCCCTCTTAGGCTTGCCATTGAGTTCCACAGGCGCGACTGCGGGGACGTTATTGTACAAGCGGCGCTCCATGACCTTTAGAACCTCGTCGATGAAGCTAGAACTGGTCAGAGAAGATATTCCATGCCAAGGGAAATGGAAAATCACTTACATAACAGGGGCACTGATAGCTAGGACCGCCTGCCATTCCATCCAGCCCAAGGGCAGGATAGAGAACAGACCCTGCAAGAAAGGAACATAGAGAATCGCAAAGTGTAACGACATGGAGAGGACAATCGCATAGACGAGCATCGGGTTATTCGACAGGCCGAAGGTGAAGAGCGACTCGCTGGAGGAGAGGGCGTTCATGGCGTTGAGCATTTCAATCACAACGAGGATCGAGAGCGACACAGTAGATGCCGATCGCGACATATCGTTGGTGAACATCTCACAACCAACCTCGGGGAACTGGGACGAGCACTTGTGGAAATGAGACTGTGGCAATATATTAGAAGACCTGGCACGTAGACGATGGAAAGAGGCAAGGGCGCGGATCTTACCAACTGCCAAAATGAAATCTGAGGCCCCTCAGGATTGTACACAAACCACCAGACATAGCCGAAGACAGTAGCGGCACCGACGTAGGTACCGATCACCATGTACCTGAAAAGGAGCCAGCCGCCGACCAGAGGCTCATCACGCTTTCGGGGGGCACGTCTCATGACATCGTGATCAGGCGGGTTGAAGGAGAGGGCTGTGGCGGGCAACCCATCGGTGACCAAGTTAACCCACAGAAGCTGCACAGGGATCAAAGCCTCCGGCATGCCCAAGGCTGCAGTCAGAAAGATAGAAACGACTTCACCGATGTTCGATGAGATGAGGTACCGGATGAATTGCTGCGTGTTGCTATAGATCGAACGACCCTCTTCAACAGCCACGGTGATGGTCGCGAAGTTGTCATCAGCCAGCACCATGTCAGCGGCAAGCTTGGCAACGTCCGTTCCTGTGCCCATGGCGACACCAATGTCCGATTTTTTCAGGGCGGGAGCGTCATTTACACCATCTCCGGTCATTGCGACAACGTGGCCCAAGGATTGCAGGAGGTCAACGAGCTTGGACTTGTGGCTAGGCTCAGTTCGCGAAAACAGAGACGCAGTCTTGACAGCATCGAGCTTTTCGTTGTACGAAAGGCTATCGAACTCTCTTCCGGTAAAGCTTTTACCCTTCAAATCTTCATCTTCACTGAAAACACCAATTTGACGGCAAACGGACTCCGCAGTATTGCGATTGTCACCAGTAATAACAATAACACGTATACCAGCCTCCTTGCACTTTCTGATCGAGGCAGCGACCTCCACCCGTGGAGGGTCCAGCATCGCAACGAAGCCGAGAAGCGTCATGTTCTGTTCCAATTGAGCGTAATCGTCCGTGGATTTGGCATTGTGCAAGAGAGGGTTGGTTCCATCAGTGTCAACACTAGCCAGTGCGATTACACGAAGACCACGGTTTCCATATCCAATTAGTTCTTCAGAAAGGCAGTTCAGGTGATCCTTTGTCAGGGAAACACGCTTTCCGTTAGTACCAAGAAGTACATGGGAGCAGCGCTCCAAGATGGACTCCGGTGCACCCTTAACCAGGAGCTTCTGTTCCTTTCGGGTATCGACAAGAACCGACATACTTTTCCGGTCACGGGAGAATTCATAGGTTGCCTTGAGGGACAGGCGAGTTTCGTAATGAGCACTGGCGGCATGGAGCCTTTGGGTAGCTGGGAGAGGTAGCAATTTAGCGTTGATAGCAGAATCCTCGGTGCCGATTTTTTCGACCAGAACGCGAAGAGCGCCTTCAGTGGGCTCGCCGATACAGGAGAATGCGCCAGTCTTAGCATCATGGGCCAGCGTCGCGCTGTTGCAGCGAGCCATAACCTCTGTCATTTGCCGAATGGTAGATGAAGTGACAGCAACGTTTTGCAACTCCTTGCCCTGGAGCGAGATTTTGCCTTCAGGAGCGAAAGTCGTACCTTCAACGTCGATTTCCTCGACGCCATGGCCAGTCTCGTTGAGATAAACAATCTTCTCGGCGCTCATCTGGTTGGTAGTCAAGGTTCCGGTTTTGTCGGAGCAGATCACACTGCAACTACCCAGTGTCTCCACCGAGGGAAGTGAACGGACCACCGCATTCTTCTGAGCCATCTTGCGTGTACCAAGAGCCAGACATGTGGTGATCACCACCGCCAACCCTTCCGGAATAGCCGCCACGCCCAGGGACACTGCAATCTTCAAGTAGTAAATGGCTCCCTTAGTCCAGCCACCGTGGGACGGGTCGTTGAAGTGCTCAATGTTGATAATCCAGACAAGGACACAAATGACAGTAATCACCTTAGCTAGCATGTCACCGAAGTCATCGAGCTTCTGCTTCAGGGGAGTCGGCTCCGAGATCTGGGAGGTGATACTCTCATGAATGTCACCAATGGCCGTCGATCCACCCGTCAAAACAACGATAGCGGTTGCGTGTCCATTGACAACGGTTGTACCCGAGAAGAGCATATTAACTTGATCTTGCTTGACCGCTTGCTTGTCCTGGATGATGCGAGCATCCTTGGCAACGCTCTCACTTTCGCCGGTAAGGATAGCCTGGTCCACACGGAAACTATTGCTGTGGATAGCGAGCAGTCTACAGTCCGCCGGGACACGGTCACCGACTGCAACGTGGACAATATCTCCGGGAACCAGGTCCTCCGCTTTGACGCGCTGGGTTTTGCCGTCACGCACCACTGTAGCTTCATTGGCGGAATATTCTTGAAGAGCAGCAATAGCTTTCTCTGCATTGCTTTCTTGAGTGACACCAACCACAGCATTGAGAATCAGAATGGTCAAGATCTAGTGTACAGCGCAGGGTGTTAGTGGCGTCCCCACCCAAGTGCAGTTTTGAGAGAACATTCTAGCAACATACCACAACCGGGTCGACGAAAGCAGACCAATCGTCACCTTCCTCAAAAAGAGCCAGTATGAAGGATACGGCAGCGGACCCCAAAAGAATAAGGACCAACTGGTCTTTGAATTGTTCTGCAACGAGTTGCCAGAGGGGTGTCGGTGGCTCTTCCGCAAGGGCTGGATGACACGATTGGCGTTAGCATGCTCCGAAAAGTGACAGCTTCACTCAGTACACCGAAAGAGGGCATGGTGGCAACCTACCGTTGGGGCCATGTCTCTGCCTAGCCTTAATGACTTGGTCCTGCGAGAGACCAAAGCTTTCGGTGACACTAAAATGGTCCAGTACTTCCGCTGGGGAAGAAAGGTAGGATTGCTCCATGTTGGTTGGAGACCCCCAGATATCGGCGAGGGTGACCAGGAGTGGGAGCAAGGAGGAAAAGATGTAAAAAGAAGAAGGAGGAAAAAAAGAAAAAAGAAAGATAGAAAGAAAGAAAAGGAAAGGGAAGACAATAGGTGAAGGGGACCGAGAGAGGAGGGGGCGGGAAAGAAAATCGGGGATATAACCCAGATCAAGACATGAACGCCAAGTGGCCAGAAACCCCCGGAGCTTAGTGAGTGAGTGAGTGATAAGTAAGTTCCAAGTTGGATAACTAACTCAGTCCTTACTAGTTAGTTAGCCGGGAGGGATCTAGGCAGAAGAAGGGTGGAAAGTCCGTGACCCGGTGCAATAAATATGCAGTACAGCAGGCAGGGTACTGGTTAGGATCCAGTAATATTTGGACTCCACCAAGCACGATGGTACTGTACGTTCGTAATGATTTTATGAGTTATACAAATTGAATTGTGATGTCAATGAATGGATCATCGGTACTATTTATAAAGATTGTTGGTGAACAGTGTCAATCTTTGTTGATGTATTGAGTAGTAGTTAGAGACTGAGAGAGTCTTGATGATGATGATGATGATGATGATGATGATGATGGAGGAGAAGAAAGGTTGGAAGCGGCGACTTTTCTTGGTCCCCCTCAGGCACTTTCAACGTGTTCTCCTTGGCGGGCGTCTGTGTCTGGCTGGATCCAGTTCTGGGCTGGAGTCTGATCCATCATCCATCCTTCTCCATTCGGTCCCCGGGCGGGCGCGGCGTCAGAATTGCCGATACCAAACCGGCAGGGCTGAACCATACCATACCGTCCTGGACTCCTGGATTCTGGGTGACACACCATTGTGATACTCGTACCTTACCCGGAGTGAAATTTGGTTATGCCTCCACTTCATTTGGCCCAAGTACTCCGTACGGAGACTGGGTCGGAAATTCTGATGGAGCACTAAGAGAGAGAGGTACCTACTCGACCACTCAACAACCACCACCACCATACAGCGCAGCACTTCACCCTGAAACGATGATGCCTTGCACCCAAGATCCATCTGCTCCATCTTAGTCCTGGTTCCTGGGACTGGGACTGGAACTGGTCGCATAACGTCTATCAACTTCCAGTTGCATTTGTGTACTCCTTCGATGTGTCTTCATTGGATCCTGGGCCTATGACTTCAGTGGCCGAAGCAAGTAGCGTCGCTTTTTGCCTTGGCCTTGTAAGGCAGAGTGTAAAGGATCCCTCTTCGCTTCCACTGCAGGTCACATCGGTCTAGCTGTACTGTACAATTAGACAGAACTCGGATGAGGATCGAGTTAGACAAAGCTCCATTCCAAACGGGGTCATCTTGGGACAACGGCCTCTGCCCTGTCAAGTGCAGCTTTGACCAGCAGTGTTTAAATCAAATGTATTGCTTCGTGCAGGAGGGCCGGGGAGGAAGGGGGGGGGGTTCAATGCCGACAAACGTGGTCACGCATCCGTCCCCAAATAGAGTATTCTTCGTGACGGGCCCATAGTCTGTGAGATCTGAGAAGAAGTCGGATTTACGCAATGGCTGAGAGTTCAATTACTATTTGAGGCTCTTTTTACTCAAGTATAAATAGTTTGGTGCTGCCCACCGGTCGCAAAGCGTATACTGGCCACAGACTAGGCAAGTGACGGAGGACCCTCTAGTTAGTTAGTCACACAGCACAGCCCTGAGCCAGTTGCCTTAGTTAGCTGTATTGATCAAATCCCGTGACAAGGGGCAACCGCAACATGTGACCCAAGAGCGCGTGACTGAGATGACTGATGTTTGGCCTCATTTGGCCTCAGGCGGTCAGAGACAAACAAACGTAGCAAACAGATGAGGCGCCCGCTTCTCGCTAAAGCTGGCTGGTCGTCACCTTCACCGTCCATCACTCGTTGCTGTGAAGATCACATCTACCAAACCACTCGTGATTCCATCCTCATTCCATCCCATTTTCTCCCGTCTGTATTTTGCTCGGACACTCTAGCTTCCATCTCACTTCCTTGTCAACTCTTTTTTACCTCCCCCCAACTTCTTTTGCAACCTTATCTGTGTCAGATCGCCAAGTATGACTTCTGAGGTATGTTGTCCCTCCATGCCCCCCTCCCCTCTCCCACCCACCCCGTGCCTGACCCCTCTCCCCTGTGCTCTTGATCGTAAGCATCAGGACTGGTGCTTTTATACCTACTCCATGCTTTGTATCTTTGCCGCTTCCCTCTGCTAAAACCGACCTTTAACACTTTCGAATGCGACTGGAATGCTCACTAACTCGTTCTTCCCCCTTTACCTACAGCGTGAGAGGTAAGGATCCAGACCTGTCTTGAGCAACTGCAACCAACCTGTTCAACAACACTCACACCTCCTCCCTACCCTTAGCAAGACATTTCTCGCCCGCCTTTGCGAGCAGGCTGAGCGCTACGATGGTAAGATGGTCACTGCGACTTCTCCCCATTCCCGTTGTCTGTCGATGTGACATGCTGATCCCCACTGTCCATAGAAATGGTCACGTACATGAAGGTGAGTAACCGTCATTCCAAAAACGATAATCAAAATTTATGTGGTAACTAACTATGTATTCAGGAAGTCGCCAACGTATGCAACCCTCTCCTTTGATCGACGAGATCCCCTATCGTGAAACCCCCTACCTTTGTCCGCCCGGCTGACACCCTTGGTATTAGATCGGAGGCGAGCTTTCCGTCGATGAGCGTAACCTTCTTTCCGTTGCTTACAAGAACGTGGTTGGTACCCGTCGTGCCTCCTGGCGCATCATCTCCTCCATTGAGCAAAAGGAGGAGACCAAGGGCTCTGAGAAGCACGTTTCCATCATCCGTGATTACCGTCAAAAGATCGAGACCGAACTCGAGAAGGTCTGCCAGGACGTCCTTGATGTCTTGGATCAGTCCCTTATCCCTAAGGCCGAGACTGGCGAGTCCAAGGTCTTTTACTACAAGATGTAAGCCTCTATCCCTCAGTGGGTAAAGTAGGTATCGCAACGGCGCAGGAATTGACATATCTACAATCTGCAGGAAGGGTGACTACCACCGCTATCTTGCCGAGTTCGCCTCTGGCAACAAGCGCAAGGTCGCCGCTACCGCTGCCCACGAGGCTTACAAGGTGAGTCCGCTGACAGTCCAGTTGCCCTTCCTAATGATATCCTATATTGATGATCTGTCTTAGAACGCCACCGATGTTGCCCAAACCGATCTCACTCCCACTCACCCCATCCGCTTGGGTCTCGCCCTTAACTTCTCCGTCTTCTACTATGAAATCCTGAACTCCCCCGACCGTGCCTGCCACCTTGCCAAGCAGGCCTTCGACGATGCCATTGCCGAGCTTGACTCCCTCTCCGAGGAGAGCTACCGGGACAGCACTCTGATCATGCAGCTCCTGCGTGACAACCTGACCCTGTGGACCTCTTCTGACGGTAACGATGCTGAGGGTGCTGCTGCTCCTAGAGAGGACAAGCCTGAGGAGGAGGCTGCTGCTGCTGCCCCCGAGGATAAGGTGGAGGAGACCCAGCCTGCTGCCCCTGAGTCTTGAACGATGGATTCTTTCCTAGTTGTATCAAAATTCCCCCGTGCTGTGTCATCGGCGTGCCTGCTCGGAACGTGCGACTAGTACCTGGAAGTGCTTATGGCGCTCTGCTTTGAGTGCGTGACTGATTTAGGCCGGCACATGTCTTCCACCATTTCGGGATTGTGTGGGTCGGTCGGCGGAGTTTGATATTTGGAGCGTGACGAAAAGGGGCTGAGTGGAATTTATCTCTCTTTTATTCTCTCTTTATTCCCACTCCAGCAAGATACAATGTCTTATTTCCAGTTCCTGATTCACTGCTGCCCCTTTTCCCCCTGTTGTTTCTTCCGCACAATGCCAAGAGCCTTGAGCTTCCCAGATGATCCCGTCCGGAAGTAATCAATCCCGTGGACCTTTTTACCCACACAGACTTTCTAGTAGCTGAAAGCTTTCTGATGTCGAGCATCCGGTTTCATTCACCACAACCCTGTTGAACTCCTTGTTTCAGTGATATCTTCATAGTCCTAGCAGGTGGTTTCTGTCCCAAGGTGTAAAATGTCTATTGAAAGTCAAGGCCTATAGTGCGTCTGAATCATGGGCACTGTCCTGGACTCGGATTCTATGTCTATATGCGAACAGTAGTATGTTGTGAGCAGGATGGCTGCTTAGAACAAATAGGAAGAACAACAAGGAGATGGGTTTATATCGCATTTACAGGAATGGGGCACGTCAGAAGCATGTCAAGACCGGTCTAGCTGAAAACCTGGAGAGGATGAAACCCGAGACTAAGAGAAAGCTATGGGGGATGATGAGATAAGGAAAACGTGTCACGCCAAATTTCAATAATTACATGAAGTCATCGTCATCCAAGCCATCGTCATCATAAGAGTTAGAGTCAATGTGATTATCTCTGGCAGCGACGAGGGAAACCTTGGTCTTTGCGGCCTTGGTCTTCTTGTTGCCCTTGTCAGCGGCACGCTCCTCCTTCATCTTCTCGTTGCTCAGCGTGGTCAGGCCGGAAGCCATCTTCTTGACATCGCCACTGGGCAGTTCCTTGGCCAGCTGCTTGACGAATTCCTGGGCCCACAGGGCATACTGGGGCTTCTTGGAGTGCACCGTCAACAGGGGGATCAGGGTCGCGGTGAGGCGCGCGAACTGATCCTTGGTGGTCGGCTTGAACAGCGGCATGGCCGACAGGTCAACCGCCTGGGTGGGGTCAGCCGAGTCGCCGATAACGACGGCCTTGGGGGCGCCGCGGTTGCGCATTCGGTTGAGATCGATGTCGCCAAAAAGATCCTCGGCGTGCTTGAGATCGGCATCCTTCTCCGTCTTCCGGAGGCGGGCGCGGCGCTCGGCTTCGTCCTCGTCGCTCTCCTCGTCGCTCTCGGCGTCTGCCTGTGCCTTCCGCGTCGCCTTGTGCTCTTGTATGCGCTGCGCCTTGCTCTTCTTGTTGGCCGCCGCTTCCGCTTCGGCCTTGGCCTTGGCCTCAGCAGCCTTGGCGGCCTTCTCTCTCTCTACCTCGGAGTCTTCGGCGGCATCCCATGAGTCGAGGACCTAAATCATTGCAATTTCTGATCAGCGCCTCGTCTTCTCCGCGGTTTGCAGGCATCTCGTCGTTGAAAGCGATTTGAATGAATCACTGGAAGTCGAAAGCGGTCGGGGAAAGGAGAATGTGGGAGAAAGCCGCCAATTTCCACTCATGGCCAGATTCTCTTGATTGAAAGGAGGGGGGAAACAGAAGATAAGGAGAACTTACATCGTCTTCTTCCTCATCGTCAAACTTGCGACGGGCAGCAACGGGAGGGGGAGAAACGCTCTCCTCCTCGTCATCTGAATATCGACGTCAGTGGTGTGTTGAACAAAGCAATGTGGCGCGGAAATGTCATCAATAAGGAGGGGGAGGAGGGCGGAGGGGTGGGTGTAGTATGGGAGACAAAAATCCCATTTGTAGAACATACCCCACTTTGAAGGAGCCATGGCGGACAAAAGTGGCTCAAATTGAGATAGGAAAAATCACAGAGTGCGCCCTCGCGTTGGCTAGTTGAAAATCCAGTAACTTAGGGTCCCTTGTCTAGGAGACTGGGGGGGGTGTCGGTGACTTTGGCAGTGAAAGCGCGAAGAAGAGAGGAGAAAGAGTAGGAAAGCAAGAGTGATTGAGTGATTGCTTGATTGATCCCGTGGGGCAAGGCCAGAAAAGTCACGTGAGATAATGGGATGCCCAATACGGACCTTGTGCTGTACGGCCCGGGCCCGCAACGGGTGACTTGACAAGTTAACATAGTCACAGTAAATACGGTCTCTTACTGAGTATTTCTTCTACTAATATCACTACGACGACTACAGCTACTACTACTATGTTGCTCGTGGCTTTGGGCACCGTGCTGAACAATAAAGTAAGGTTTTTTTCTCCATTATATGCCACTAATCATTAAATGGCCTTGTATTCGTCATCATGAATATTGATCGAGGTCTTTCTTCCCTGACCAAAAAGCAACCCGCCCACCAGATCTGTACGCAGTGAGGCGAAGCCCCTTCAAAAAGGGATATCAAAAGTTTGATAAGATGTTAATTCGGAGGTGCGGCGAGGATCGTCGCTGCATTTACAACTGAACAGCGGTGCGGAACTTGCTGCCAGCATAGACAGCGTTCTCACCGAGCTCCTCCTCGATGCGGAGGATCTGGTTGAGCTTGGCAAGACGCTCAGAGCGGGCAGGAGCACCGGTCTTGATCTGGCCAGAGCGGAGACCAACGGCAATGTCGGCAATGGTCACATCCTCGGTCTCACCGGAACGGTGGGAGACCATGACACCCCAGCCATCGGCGTAGGAGTCCTTGGCAGCCTGGATGGATTCGGTGAGAGTACCAATCTGGTTGACCTTGAGGAGGAGAGCGTTGCAAGACTTGAGCTCGATGGCCTTCTTGATACGCTGGGGGTTGGTGACAGTCAAGTCATCACTGTGATCGTATTAGCAACCAAGTCGGTGGTCCTAGAATCAGGATACGTACCCGACAATCTGGAAGTCAGAGGTCTTGTAGAAGTAGCTCCAGGCCTCCCAGTCGTCCTCAGCGAAGGGGTCCTCAATGCTGACAATGGGGTACTTGCTGGCAAGAGACTTGTACAGGTCGGCCAGCTGCTCGTAGGTGAGCCACTTGGAGGGGTCGGACTCGGGATTCTTGAAGTCGAGGTCGTACTTCTTCTCCTCGACCTTGTAGAATTCGCTGGAAGCAACATCCATCGCGATGGAGATCTTGCCAGTGTATCCGGCCTGCTCGATGGCCTCGGTGATCAGGTCGAGAGCCTCCTCGGCGGTCTGAATATCGGGGGCAACACCACCCTCGTCGCCGACGTTGCCGGCAGACTGGCCATACTTCTTCTTGGCAAGAGCCTTGAGTTTCTGGTAGACCTCGGCACCCTGGCGGAGACCCTCGGAGAAAGAAGAGGCGTTCCTGTGAAAAACAGAGTCAGTCCGAGTTATCCGTGCCGACGCTCGACTCCGGTTGACTTACTCAGGAACGATCATGAACTCCTGGAAAGCAAGGCGGCCACCGGCGTGGGAACCACCGTTGAGGACGTTCTGGAAGGGAACGGGGAGAACGTAGGGCTTCTTGGTACCAGCCAAGTCGGAGATGTGGGCGTAAAGAGGGATACCCTTCTCAGCAGCGCCGGCCTTGGCAATGGCCAGACTGACACCGAGAATGGCGTTGGCACCGAGGTTGGACTTGTTGGCAGTGCCATCGAGCTTGTTCAGGAACTCGTCGACCTTGGACTGATCCTTGACATCAAGGTTCTCCTTGATGACAGCGGGGGCAATGGTCTCGTTGACGTTGTTGACGGCCTTCAAGACACCTGATTACGCACGCAGGTAAGGTGAGCTAAGTGAAAGTAGGGGTGATGGATAGAAGGTTATCAGACTTACCCTTGCCACCCCACTTGGTCTTGTCACCATCACGGAGCTCGTGAGCCTCGTGCTGGCCTAATCTCAATTGTCAGTTTCTCCAACTTGGAGAGAGGCAGAAGGCAGGGCGGTTACTCACCAGTAGAGGCACCAGAGGGGACAATGGCGCGGTGAAGACCAGTCTCAGTAACGACGTCAACCTCAACGGTGGGGTTACCGCGAGAGTCGTAGACGGAGCGGGCGTGGATCTTGGAGATAGGCATGTTGATGGGCTGATGGGGTGGGGGATGAATCAGTTTTGACTGGAGAAGAAACGGGCAAACAGAGGCGGGGGTCTATGTTTATATAAGGAAGACCAGGAAAGGAGAGAGAAGGGGGGGGGGAACAGGGCAAAAACCCAGTGCTTTGAAATGTTGTTGGGTGTGGGTGGCCGACTAGGAAGCGGGGGGAAATCCAAGTGGTTTGTTGTTCACCGAGCACCCAAAATGACTGACGGAGAGGAGGGCCAGCCTCACAGCACGGCAGAGCATTGCGGCGTTGACAATCATGGGTAATAATGATCACAATTAAACATGATTGAACATGATTGAATATAAGCCCATGGGAGTGGAGCATGGCTCCATCAATCCCCAGTATTCATGGTGATTGGGGTGGCAACTGGCAACCATCACGATGCATTTTCAATGGTGGTTGGTGATGGCGGGGTTCAGCTGTCCCAAAACAGAAATATATAGGGAAAGGTGGAAATGGAGGGGTATCGAAAGGGACTCGGGAGGAGGGGAGGAAGGGGGAAGGTGAGGGGAGGGGCGGAGGGGCAAACACGCGAACACGGGGGAATTGAAGATGGAAGAATGATGAACTGAAATAACTTACCTGAAAATAAGGAGATTGGACCTTTGAAATGATGATGATGATGATGATTGATGAGGGAGGGAGAGGGGAAGAGGGAGGAGGTTAAGAGGAAAAGAGGAAGAGAGGAAGAGAGAGGGATTCTTGTACTTTACCTAGTACTTGTAGTAAGTTACTTCTTGTAAGCTTGAGCTCTGTCTGCCATGATCAATTGCCCCGGGAAAAGCTCACCCTCTGATCTGCTTCGTCTCCGAATCTTTCCCATGAAATGGTGGGGCAATCTTGTCTTCCTCCTCTCTTCACCTGTCCTTCTCCAGCGAGATCTTCCGCGTACCCTCGGGGAAATGTCGATAGGATAGACTACTCCGTACAGTACAGTACATGTTGCAAGTTAATTCCTATACCAACCTCGGAATTAAGTATGTACAGTAGTACATTTACATAAATTCATGCATAGACACACCAGTCTAATGATATACCCATACCTATTCAAGATACAATGATTTCAATGGGAGTGCTGTATGCTGAGCACATACATCACATCACCATTCAACTCCGGCCCCTCCTCCGCAGCCGCCGGACTGTTCGTATTCCTTTCTTTCCTCATCAGTTGTTTCCTCGACTGCTGGCTGCGACAGGGTCTGGAAACTTCCATTGCGTAATGACGAAGAGGTTGCCCGGGAGCAACCCATCCTCGTTGATACCCGTTAGATTCTCGGATATTTCATACTGCGGCCCCCGGGTTGAGCCGTGCAGTACGGAGTACATTTACACCTTTAAACCAAGGCATCAATCACCTATCACGTGTGGTGTTCGCAATTGCCAGTTGCCATCATGCGCATCCTCACGTGACTTGGCTGACCTGGTGTCTCCGGGCTCCGAGCTCCTCGACAAGCTTCCCCGAGCTTGGTAGGCGTGTGAAATCAAGACCGTCAGCCATCCATCTCTCAGTCATCTATCTGCTATCATCATCGCTATATCCAAACGTTCCTTCGATTCTTGGGCGCTGGGAGAATACTGTGAACTTTTCGTTGTCTCCGGTTCACCGTCTCGCCTGACATCATCATGAACAGTGGCAGTGATCCCGAGAGAGACCAGGCGCTCGAGGACTACAAGAGAAGTCTGCTGGAGCTGCGGGAATGGGAGGCCAAACTGAAGTCTCTGCGGATGGGGATTAAGGATTTACAGAGAGAATTCGACATCTCTGAAGAGAACATCAAGGCCCTGCAGAGCGTTGGTCAGATCATCGGGGAGGTGCTGAAACAGCTCGACGAGGAGAGATGTAGGTCTACCTTGGCTCATTTGTTTTTAAAGCAAAGAGTTCTGGAAACCGTTCCGAACGTTGCTGGGCATGAATCTGCCGGTCTTATCTGTACAGGCGCTGACCTCTATAGTCATTGTCAAGGCTTCCTCCGGACCTCGATATGTTGTCGGTTGCCGCTCCAAGGTCGACAAGGCGAAGCTGAAGCAGGGTACCCGGGTGGCCCTGGATATGACTACGTTGACGATTATGCGGATGCTGCCCAGAGAGGTCGATCCCTTGGTATACAATATGTCGCTGGAGGACCCGGGTCAGATCAACTTCGCAGGCATCGGTGGTCTAAATGACCAAATCCGTGAGCTACGAGAGGTGATCGAATTGCCATTGAAGAACCCCGAACTGTTCCAACGAGTGGGTATCAAGCCGCCCAAGGGTGTCTTGCTCTACGGTCCTCCAGGTACGGGTAAGACGCTTCTGGCACGAGCTGTCGCAAGCTCAATGGAAACCAACTTCTTGAAAGGTATGCATACCAAGGCCATGGGGATCGTCACGCCTGCTAATGCTCTCCTTACCCAGTGGTGTCATCTGCTATTGTCGATAAGTACATTGGTGAATCCGCACGGCTGATACGAGAGATGTTCGGATACGCCAAGGAGCACGAGCCTTGCATCATCTTCATGGACGAAATTGACGCCATCGGAGGACGACGTTTCTCCGAGGGTACCTCTGCGGATCGAGAAATTCAACGAACACTGATGGAGCTGCTCAACCAGCTGGACGGCTTTGATTATTTGGGCAAGACCAAGATCATCATGGCCACGAATCGGCCGGACACCCTAGACCCAGCTCTTTTGCGTGCTGGTCGTCTGGACCGGAAGATCGAGATCCCCTTACCTAACGAGGTTGGTCGTTTGGAGATTCTGAAGATCCACTCTAGCACTGTCAAGATGGATGGGGAGATCGATTTCGAGAGCGTGGTGAAGATGAGTGACGGCCTCAATGGTGCTGATCTTCGCAACGTTGTCACCGAAGCGTAAGTGGCTATCCCAAATGATTATTTCTGCTCGGATCAATGCGGCGATCTTAGACTGACTGTGATTTAGTGGTCTTTTTGCAATCAAGGACTACCGCGATGCGATTAATCAGGATGATTTCAACCGGGCTGTGCGGAAGGTGGCTGAGGCGAAGAAGCTGGAGGGCAAGCTTGAATACCAGAAGTTGTAAATGCATTTCGATGAATGGTTTTACATCGGACTTAGCCGTCATGTTCTAGAAATCTGGTTGAATTCACTGGCACGGTCCGCCGATCTTGACTCTGGATAATGTAACTCTAGATCCATATTCTCATCGTACCCAAAACTGTAACGGAATACGTGGTTTAGTTATGTATCCGACTCGAGTTTGGAGGAGTAATGCGGAATAAGTTACTAGTAGCTCCACATCGTCACGGAACACAGACCCTGGAATGGAACCCTGGCCGGGGAAAAGAGATGTCCAGTCCATAACTATGTCATGGAGATGATGCTGTACACATGACTTACTGACTATGAGCATTTACTACTCCGTAGCTGGAGCAGTATCGGAAATGAATGCCAAGGCGGAGTGAGGCCCCGGAATACATTACTTGATTACGAGGGAGTTTAATCATAGAGGCGGATCTGCATCCTTGACCCGAAAGTCGGAGACGTTACACGCGTCCAGGCCATTCTCACCATTGACTCTAGTTTATTAAGTTCAACTCGATATGACCGTTTCAGTTTCAGCCTGCGCAACACTTCTGGACACTTGTTCTTCACATGACTGCTTGATGTGGAATTATTGATCCTCTCTCTCTCTCTTTTTCTCTATCTCTTTTTCTTTATCCCGCCTCTTCTCGACTAAACTATTTCCCGAACTCGGTCGATCGCAACGGATCCTCTCCCCCGTATAGCACGCGTGGAATTCTTGGTTGGTTGGTGCACTGTCTCATTCTTGCTTGCTCTTCATGATCCATGATCTTACAACCGGTCATCTACATCCCATTTCATTGTCTCGTGCTTCGAGCGGCTGGCTGACTGGTACATGTGCACTTGTTGCATGTGTTTACTGTCTAGAGCTTCCAAGTACCAATCGACTCGATTGCCTGCCTTGCTAGCCCATTGCCATCTCTTCATTTCATGTGGAGCATAGCGAACAACACACTGTAACCAGCTGTGACGATATTGAAATCATTGTTTCGGATCAACCGACTCAAGTCCGTGGGGTTGTGTTTATTATTATCACATTTCAGGCCCGGGTAGAGAGGACAGATATAGTATTTTAGTAGCAGAGGCCTTGGCGGGTCGGTAATGGTCATGGCTTTCCAGGCCCCGCGGAGCAATCCCTCTTTCCCCCCCCAACAACAACCATTCGAGAACAATTACTGGCGTGCGAGTCGAAGTCCCGGGTCTAATGGGTTGCCTGGCTATGGGTTTTCTCCGTCTGCGACCACTACCATCAACCTGAACACTCCGATCGCCGGCGATCGCACCCTCCCGATGTATAAAGACAAGCCGTATTTCGCCCCGCGGCGCACAGGGCCCCGGACGAGGCGAAGGAAGACCATATACGGTGGCTTGTGTCTATTTGCGCTGTTTCTGTGGTGGTACTACTCCGGTTCAACCCCGTCGCAGTCCAGGATTCACCATGACACTCCCGACCCGGCCAAGGGCGAAGAGCTTTGGAAATGGCTGCAGACCCTCGACGACTCCGAACCGACATACGATGGGCACAGCGCAACCTCGAAGCACATTGACTGGGACACGAGGCGGGAGAGGGTGCGCGACGCGTTTATTGTTAGCTGGGATGGGTATGAGAGCAATGCCTGGGGTAAGTTCTACCGGCTCACGAAACCAACCCCACCTGCTCCATCCTGCTAACGTGGTATCCCTGGGGTGGTTGTTTCTGCTGAGCAGGCTACGACGAGTATCACCCGATTGCAAAGGATGGCCGGCATATGGTCGCCGGGGGTATGGGGTGGATAATCGTGGATGCGCTGGACACGTTGATGATTATGAATTTGACATCGCGGGTGCAGCACGCCCGCAGCTGGATCCACAACTCCCTGCAGTATAATCAAAACCATGATGTGAACACCTTCGAAACTACCATCCGCATGCTCGGGGGCCTTCTTTCCGCCCATTATCTCTCGACTACTTACCCGGACCTTGCCCCCATCAATGACGACGATGCAGGAGCACCGGGAGAGGATCTCTATATCGAGAAAGCGACCGATCTGGCTGACCGGCTTTTGGGCGCTTTTGAATCTACCACGGGCATCCCTTACTCGAGCATCAATTTGAATACCTCTACGGGTATTCCCTCTTATATCGACGATGGCGCGGCCTCGACGGCCGAAGCGACTACTGTTCAGCTAGAGTTCAAGTACCTGGCTAAATTGACGGGCGAGGCGGAGTATTGGCGCTCCGTTGAGAAGGTCATGGAAGTCATTGACGCGCAGAAAAGGCAGGATGGCCTGCTTCCAATCTATGTTTCCCCAGAAACTGGTCAATTCAAGGGCGAGAATATTCGTCTCGGTAGCAGAGGCGACTCCTACTACGGTATGTGCCTCAAGGATACACGTCCGGACTGGTATGCTCAAACTGACACGCCGGCCAGAATATCTTATCAAGCAGTACCTACAGACTTCGGAACAGGAGCCAATCTACAAGGAAATGTGGGATGAAGCTCTACTCGGCATGCGGAAGCACCTGCTTACTTACTCGCAAAACGCCCGCTTGACAGTGCTCGGTGAACGGCCTCACGGCCTCGGCGGCACCTTGTCACCTAAGATGGACCACTTGGTTTGCTTCCTTCCCGGAACGATCGCGCTTGGAGCGACCGGAGGACAACCGCTCTCCGAGGCGCGCAAGTCTCCCAACTGGGGCCAACGACAAGAGGAAGAAATGCGCCTGGCGCGAGAACTGACCAAAACCTGCTGGGCCACGTACCTAGTTACTGAGACTGGCCTCGCCCCGGAAATCACCTACTTCAAAGTCGACGATCCCCGAGTCATGGAAGCAGACATGTACCCGGATTCGACGGCCGTCACTGGCCGAAACGACCAGCCAGTTTCGTCACCAGGCGACCTCCCTCTCCTTTCGAAGCCTCTATACCCGATCCCGGCCCGATCTGATTCGAGCGGCACATCTACGAAAACCTGGCTTGATGACCTTGAAATCCAGCGGATGGACCGGCATAACCTCCAACGGCCTGAGACTGTGGAATCCCTCTTTTACATGTACCGTATTACTGGAGATGACACCTACCGGCACTGGGGCTGGGAGATGTTCAAGTCCTTCATCAAATACACCGCTGTCGTGGAGACAGACAGCCTCGATGAGGAAACAGGAGGGAACCCACCGGCCGCTGGAGGATCGGGTGGCCGCATCACTGGGTTCACCTCTCTCTCGAATGCGAAAACCCTGCCCGTTGCGGCCAGGGACAATATGGAGAGTTTTTGGATGGCGGAGACGCTCAAGTATTTCTACCTGCTGTTCTCCGATCGGGAGTTCATCTCGTTGGAGGACAATGTGTTCAACACCGAGGCGCACCCCTTCCCCCGTTTCAAGCCCGCCGGGGAGTTGAAGACGGGGTGGACGAGGAAGAGTCGCACGGAGGAGAGTCAGACCATGGAGCATCTAGCTCAGATGTAATTTTGTTCTACTTGTTGTGGTAATCTGCTTGGCGATTCTGTATAGGTTGCATATCCAAAATTCCATACTTTCGACCGCTTGCATCGTAGCCTCGAAACCTGCCTCCATGGTCTTGTAGATCCCATGCGAAAGTGGACCATTCTTCACAGCTCACTACATCAACCACCGCCGCCACCACCCAATCCTTGAGACTTACTCCGACTTGAGGCCCCGCTGAACAGCCGCATCAATCAGTCGCTTATACCCCCGTACAGCCTCTTCCAGTTGCCCGACGGTGATCGCCTCATCGTCCCCGTGCGCAACATGAATGCTTCCCGGCCCATAGAGGTATCGCTTCACATTCTCCGAGACCTTCAGGTTGGGCACATCGGTGCCGTAGTTCACGGGCATGATCTCAAAGCCAGGGACATCGGTATCCAAGTCCTGGGGCGGATACCCTCCGCTGTACACCTCGAAATCGCAGTAGACGTTCTCATCACCGTGGGTGGCATCCTGGACCGCCTGCGCGATGATCTTCCGCGCGTCGTCCGGCGTGCCCTCGGCCAGTCGAATGGCGACCTCCGCGCGCGCCTTGGCGGGGACAACATTGGCGGCGACGCCGGCATCGACGCGACCGATGTTCACCGTCGTGCGGCCGAATTTCGGGCTGGCCGGCAGACCGCCGTCGTCGGCGGGGATCTCGCCCAGCGCATCCAGCCGCGACAGCGCGGGCAGGAGCGCGGAGACGGCGCTCCGGCCGAGCCAGGGGTAGCCGGAGTGGGCGGCCTGGCCCGTGGCCAGGAGCGGGAACTCGAGCATGCCCTTGTGGCCGGAGACGAGGGCCAGCTCGGTGGGCTCGCCGAAGATGACGGTGTGGAAGGGCGACGGGGTCGTCGGGTTGAGCGGCGAGTCCGAGAAGACGCGCATCCCCAGGCCGCCGACCTCCTCGTCGACCACGAAGAGAAGCCCCAGGCTGGCTGCCGGGTGCGCCTCCAGGGTCTCGAGGACGGCGAAGACCTGCGCGGCGACGCTGGCTTTGGCGTCGACGGTGCCGCGGCCGGCCAGGACCAAGGCGGACCGGTCGCCGTGGTTCTCGTGGAGGGTGTACGGGAGGAAAGGCGGGACCGTGTCGATGTGGCTGGTGAGAAGGATCTCGGGCCGGTCCTGCGAGGGCGAGGAGGCCGGGTAGGCGAAGATATTGAATCGGTTCGCGTCGGTGGGCGTGTCCGTTGCCTGGTTGCCGGCGGGAACGGGCTGCTTGATCACCGTGAAATTGTGCGCTTCGAGAAAGTCGGCGAGGAAGAGCCCGACGGCGGTTTCGTTGCCGGACACGGAGGGAATTTGGACGAGGTTGCGGTGAAACGCAAGGAACGGTGAGGCATCGATGATGTCCGAGGGGTCAGAGGTGAGGGATAAGGGTGCCTGTTGAGGTGCTGCTGCGGCGAGGCCAGCAGCTAGCAGAAGGGGAATGGGAGTTTTCATGTCTATAGAAGCTGGAGAAGATTGTGAATGATGGCTTTCATAGCTATCATCGCTGAGCGAGGAACTCGTAGGAAACTGGCAATTGAGAAGTGGGATATGGAAGGTTTCACAGTGAAAGAAGAGATTGAGGGTTCTTGCTGTCCAGTTCTAGTACTAGGCTAAGTAGCTAGTAGCTAGTAGCTAGTAGCTAGTACTGTGTAGTTAGTATCAGTATGAAGCTAAGGAGGAGGAGAACACTGGAGAATGGAGATAAGCCGATAACCGGCCGATGCCTGCAGGCATAGATTTAAGTCACGTGGACTGCGGGCCGCAGGATTGACCTTCCTGGTCTGGAATAGTGTCGCATGGCATCATCGAACCCAGAGAAGACATGCAGCATCGTTAGTAAGTTACACACCAGCTAACTATCTCCCATGCCGCAGTGAAAGAAACAAGAAAAGAGTCCAAAAGGTATGCTGCTTCAAAGACCCTTGCTGTTATCATGCTGACCGAGTCGGTCGTTCGCATCGATCAACCATTGTTGGGCAATTTGGACCTGTGGTCCGTGGATAACCCACTTCATGACGTAGATTTTCCCCGACAATTGACTTCTTTCTTGACCTTGCAACAGCCGAGATGGGCTCCAATCCACCTCAGGACCAATCAGTCATTCATGCATTTCTTTTTGCATCAGGGCTCAGGGCCCGGATGCTACGACGTATATGGCCGCATCTCAGCTCGCTTCGCACCTACCCCGGACGAAGTACCATGAATTGATCCCTCTCACAATCTGAAACCTACAGGGTGCAGGGGACCGACCATGTATCAGGTCAAAAGTCCAGTACATGAGGTTAACGATGAATGAAGGGAGAGCAGCCCGCCGCAGCAGCAAATGCCGACCACCTAACCCGATCATCTGGACCGTGGGCACATGGCGCCAAGATCCCTTGCTCGCGGAAACGCGCCGTTCTTCCACCCGTTCGTCTGGCATTCTCCATCGGGCAAAGTCGATTTGAACCAAGGTTCAACGGAAGAGGGACCAAAATCCAGAGAGTGAGTGAGTACGGAGCAGGGATCCAGCCGGTTGGCGCTGGGCCATGTGGATCTGACGTCGGCACCAGCTGGATGATTGAGCTTTTCGGCCAAGCCCACAACCACCCACAACCCACAACGAACTAGTCCGTACTGTACAAAGCAACTTATCACGCTGCCTCACATGCCAACAAGCAAGCTAGTTTAGCAGCCCCCGGACCCCGAAATCGGGACCAGATCGGAGCATAGACCAAGGTCTGACAAGATAGAGATTAAGAAATGGCGGCGGAAAGGGGGCCACAATCACATCCTCATACAATGTAGTGAGCCGAGGCAGTGATGAGACGGGCTGTGTGAGAGAGAGAAGCATTGCACTGGCCACAGCCAAAGTACTGTCCTTACCAGCTCGTCTTTCCTTTCCACCTGCTGACTGACGGTCGATTGGAACTGGTCGGATGTCAAAGGTTTGTGTGATAGGTCATGGTACTTTCGGCATACTTCCCTCTTCTTCAGCCGTGACTGGAGGGGAATGATGATGGAGCCCGAGGGAGGGTCGCACAATATTTTGGTGCGCGACAGAACGAAAGCATCCACCAGCCACTTGGGGTACAGTTCATTGTGTCCTTTAGATAGGGTCGCGCTGTGTTGGACCAGTCGAGTCGGTCGGAGTCTAGACTCGACCTTAAGACACATTCTCCTCCTTCTCCTCGTCCGTCGGGGGAGTCGATCTCCCTTTCACAACGATGCGCTGCCGCCGTTGAAACGTATCTGAGGGAGTCTCAGACAGCTGGAGGACAAGATAGATCATTTGATCGTTAATCGATCGGTCAGTCCCTTTCCAGGTAAAGTTACAGGTAGGTTAAAGTACTTGTCCCTGTACTAAGTACTGTCCTTCCACTTGTACCTGAAATCTTATTAGGATTTCCTCAGGAACAAACGAGGCAGTAACCTTCTTTTCTCTTTCCGCGGAGTAGTTATTCGACCGTGTCTCTTCTCCGGCGCCAGGATGATGGAAGAAGCCCAGAGAACAAGGGCGAGCCGTGGGGAGAGAAAAAGCCGAATCCATGGGCTCGTTTCCTGTGGAGCGAAATGTACACTACACACAATGGATCTGTCTATTCAACTATTGAGTACAAATACAATCTCTAGCAAAAAAGTCTTCTCTGCTCACTCTACTCCGTAGTCTCTCGCTCTTTCTCTCTTGGTTTTTTTAAAGCCAATTTAGTCTTGTGATTACTTTCTGTCAATTATAAATCCCCTCCTTCTTTCGTTCTTCTAGGTCCTGATAGTGCCGAAAACCCCGAGGCTGGCCTGTCAGATAGCTGGATCAACCATGCAAGAAAAATTCTTCCATGGAGACATCAGAGAGCTTGGCCACTCAAAGCACCAGTGACAATGCGGTTTGTCTTCCGGTCCATGGTTCTGGACTGGAGCCGAGGGCAAAAATGTCGTAAAGGAAGATTCTTAGTAAAGCAAGAGAAGAAAAATGAAAAAAAGGTAAAAAAAATAAAAAAAAATAAAACAATAACCAGGAAACAGGAAACAGGAAACAAGAACTAGGGGAAAAAAAAAAAAAAAAAAAAAAAAAAAAAAAAAAAAAGAAGTACTCCGTAGAGAGGGAAGATTCAAGACTGTTAA